>JAYJMB010002643.1:0-12575 GCA_036873735.1 Pouteria campechiana
GAAAAGTTGTGAATGCTCTTCTCTTAATCAATAATAATAATTTTCAGTGTAATCTCTCTTAGTTATTAGAGCTGTTGTCTTAATCCTCTTTATATATGATTTAAATTTTTAGCCGTTGCAACCTTTGATATCATTTTCAAACAAGTTAGGTAGGTTTGGTGATGATTTCTGTGCGTTGTCGGAGTCCAAAAATTCTGAATAGAGTGCTCAGAACTTTTGTATTTCAGTTTGTGCCTTAACAGTTTCTGAAGTAGTTTTGTGGAATTTCTATAGTAAGTAAATTTTTGGCAGTATTCTTTTTAGAGTTTTTGTCCGTTATCTTAATCTTCAACGGATATATTCTAAACTTCTTAAGAACATCTGAGCAGCTTTTGATTTACTTTTTTAACATAAGATTTGATCTCAATATTTTTCTTTGACTCATGCCTTTTTGGAAAATGCCTTCTAGAAATGCTTCTATGTATTGTCAGTATTCTGCGTTACTTTTGTGTAGGCTAAATTCCTTCTAAGTTATTTTTGAGTAGCCTCTGAGTTGCCTGTAAAGCTTAGGCTTTGCTCCTATATGTCTTCATGATTTATGCTTTACTTGAACATATCTCTAAGAATACTTCTGATGTGATTCAGCACATTGATTCTCTATTTCTGCACTACTTATGTGCATCATGATATGTTCTGCATTACGTCTGTGTAATGTTATTTTGCTTTTGTGTAGTTTTTTGTTACTTCTTAAATTTTTCCGATATGGTTTTAATTACTTGACTTATCTTCTGAGTTGTTTCTGTGTGTTGTGACAATACTTTTGCTTTGTTTCTGAGTAGTACAACATTGTTCTTTGTTGCTTCTATGCACCGTGATGATACTTTTGCATTACTTCTATGCATTGTATTCATGTTATATTTGACTTCTGTGTAGCACTTAAAATTTCTTCTGGCACGCTTCTCTATGACTAACTTGTCTTTTATGTTTCTTCTATATTTCTTTTGATGTTCGATGTTGCTTCATTTTGATTCTAAAAAAGTTCTGGGATGCTTTTAATCTGGTTTTGAGTTGCATCCAGTTGCTTCTGAGTAAATCTTATTTCTTTTTAACTTTTAATTTTTCCATGTTTAGCCTCTAAGCAAGTTCTGAAATGCTTTTTAGTAGCTTTTGAATATCTTTTTATTTGAGCATTTTTTATTACTTTCCTTAATTTGTTTTTGATATTAATACTGCAACACTTAGAAAGTGATTTGTTACTACTTTGATTCTTTACTCATTTGTTTGTTCATCATCAAAACTAAGTTATTTAATCTCCTTCATCATCAAAATCAACCTTAGTAAAAGGGTTAGACTTAACAAAGAGATCTATATATTTAGATCAACATGTATGATCTAGATTATTCAAAATTATAAAAAAATAGTTCAATAGGATCATCATATGTCCATCTTTGCGGTTCTTACAATTTTGAATACAATTTAATTATTTACTCTAAAAAATCATTAACATTAGATATTAAGATGGACCGCAGTGAAAAGAAAGTGTATAAAACATAACTTTGGTACTAAAATCACAATATTTCACACTTTTGCTAGGATAAAAGTTATTTTATTGTATTTCTAATTACTTAAAAAATATATATTTAACAATTTAGATAATATATAAATCTTAAAGTAGGCTACTTATGGTTATAAAATAATTTCAGCTGTATATAATTATTTTCCTTAGTGTATCATCTCATGATATATACATATTTAGATGAAGGAATAAAATTAAAATTAAAATTAAAATTAAATATTATGTCATTAAAAAATAATGAAGAAAAAATTAATTAAAAGTATATAATAAGCAACTAGCCATTAATTAACAAAAAATGTAGATGATAAAGGAGTTATACATGAGAAAAATAGAATATCTTTGCTTTAAAATTTTTGCATATTTCTTTAATAAAATATCTACTCATTTATTAATTAACATGTATTAATACTTATTGAATGAATTTAATACTTATTGAATGAAAGTTTTCAACTTTGAACCAATATACACATTATAGTGAAGTTTAAGAACTTCCAATTTACCAAAAACCAGATACAAAGTTAAGAAAAAAATTACAACAAACATATAAAATCACCATAGATAAAAATATATAATAAAAAAGATTTCTAAAAGAAAGTTGAACTTGCATATGAAATTTGATAGTATGAAACCAAGTTACCGGCCAAATAGAATTATAATAAAAATTTAATGAGTTATTTGAGTTAAATATTTGGTTAGGAATTTCAAGTTATTTGGTTTGAGTTACCTTAAACCTATCAAACTATATTACATTTTAGCTTTCACTAAACTCAAATTTCATTAACGAAAACCAAAAAGTAATAACTTAAACCATTTAAAATTCAGATTATTTGAGTTAATTTGGGGGTGAACTCGCTTCCAACCCTATGTTAGTTTAAGGATAGATCATGAACATTCGTAGAGGATGGACGAATTTACACTTCTAAGTGATTCTCATCTATATAAAAGGACTTGATTTCTTGATTATGGGACATGGTAATACTCTAATTTTTACAAATTACATGATCTAAAATTGTATTTTAGAATTTGTGTATTTACATTTTGGCATTCCAATTTATATTTATAAATTAAAATTTTCACATATTAAATTTTATTAGAAAAATACATAATTTATGAGCTTTAAATTATAATATCAAAGTTTATAATTTGCATAAATTTTATAAATAAAATTTAAACTATAATATTAAAAATTATAAAATATTTTTATTGAACTAGTTGTACCAAAAAATTTGGTAAAATCTTAACATTTTTAGACACTATCATGTTTTAATTAAATTCAAGCTATTAAATCATGGTACTTACAACTATTTATATAATCAAAATATAAAAACTATCTTTGTTTAACACCTTTTTGAGTCTGTCATTAAAATGAATATTTTTAAAAGATGTTAAAATTAATATCATTAATGTTTTAGAATCATTTAAATATTACAATTAATTTTGATTAAAATATGATATTAAAATTACTATTATTTAAATGATTAGCTTATATTGTTTTTAAATAAAATTATAAAATTTAAACCATAATATTAAATGTTGTAGAGTATCTAAATGGAATTGGTTGTACCCAAAATTTAAATAAAATCTTACCATTTTTTGTACATCATGTTTTAATTAAATCTAAGCTATTGTAATTTACAAATTTGGGTTAGGTCAGGTTAAGGAGTTGGACAGTTTGACTTGGCTCAGTCCAATTTTAAATATCTCTAAATTATTTAAGCTTAGTTGAATCTTGCTCATGACATCCCCAACCTAAAATCATTAGAAACCAGCAAAACAAAGGGTAAAACTAACTCTCTCAAAAAAAAATTTCAAAAATAAAAACAAAAATAAAAATAAAAATACCAAAAACACAACCTAAACCTAAATTTCCTCCCTCCACACTTAAAACTTACATTGGCCCCAATTTAAGGTCAAATGCAAAGAAGATGCAAAAATAACCATAATATAAATACAGAAATAAAAAGGAAATAAGAAAAAGAAATACAAACTTCCCTTGGGTTGCCTCTCAAGTAGCGCTTTTGTTTATAGTTGTTGGCTTGACTCATTGCATCTTTCTTCAATCTGGAGCAATTGCAAACTGAAAATAATGAAACATTTATGTAAATGGGTCAATTCCTTTAATATCTTTCATTATCCAACCGATAGCCCTCTTATGCTTCTTAAGAACCTGCACAAGCCTTTCTTCTTATAATACACTGAGTTCACTAGAGATGATCACATGCAAGGTTTTTCTATCTTTAAGGAACACATACTTGAGGTCACTGGTAAAAGGCTTTAAATGTGGAGTAGATGCCTGCAAAATAGAGGGTAAAAGGCTTTTGTTAGAAATTGGTAACTCAATATAAGGATCATTACCTGATTCTGATAACTTCAGAAAGTCATCCAATGCTGTAATAGTTTTCTGCAAATCAGTGCTCAAAGGTAACATCTCATTCTCCTTCTCAAGATGTCTACTAATAGCAATTTTCAATTCAACTTTTCCATCAAGTTCAAAAACTTCTTGTATATAAGAATCAATCACATCAATGGAGTAAATAGAAACATTATCATCAGGATATTTTATGGCACCATAAATGTTAAACTTGACATTTTTGCCATCAAGTTCCATGGTAAGTGTGCCACTATGAACATCTATCTTAGTCTTGGATATTTTTAGGAATGGTCTTCCTAATAGAATAGGAGTAGTTTGATTACTATTCTCCATATCCAGCACATAAAAATCAGTAGGAAAGATTAAATCGTTAACTTGCACAAGAACATCCTCAACTACTCTTTTGGGATATGTATTGGATCTATCAACCAATTGAATTATAACACTGGTGTTATTCAAAGGTCCAAGTTTCAAAGAAGCATATAAATAATATTGTATAACATTAATAGAAGCTCCTAAATCTAATATGACCTTTTCAAGTCTAGTGTTACCTATCATGCAAGGGATAGTAAACATACTTGGATCTTTGTACTTTGCAGGAAGTTTTCTTTGAATGATTATAGAAACATTCTCCCTTACTCTTATCTTTTCATATCTCTGAAGTTTATGTTTCCTCTTTGTTGTATACAATTCTTTCAAAAACTTAGTATAACGAGGTACTTGTTTAATAGCATAAAAAAGTGGAATGCTTACCTCACATTTAAGAAAAGTCTCAAATAGATCTTGATATCACTCAATTTTTGTACATTTTGCTAAAGCTTTAGGAAAAGGTGGTACTGGTTTATATTCAGAAAGAAGTGAAAACTTATGTTTGGCTTTTTCATTATCCTTAGAAAGGTCCTTATCTGCAACAACATCTTTCTCCTTTGCTTTCTCCATTAGTTTAGGAGTCATCTTTTTTGGAATTTCAACCTCTTTGCCACTTCTCATTGCACTTACGTTCTCTCTTGGGTTCTTCACTATTTGAGAAGGGATTTTCCTAAATTTTGTGTCTCCAACCGATTTATTATTGTTGCCATATGACTCATCTGATTCTCCAAATTTTGAATGCTAGTCTTTGTCTCCTGTTGAAATTACAAAGTGTTAGAGGCAAGAGACTTAACAATATCGTTTAAAGATATACTAGAGTTAGAAGTTTGTCCCTATTGTGATTTAGGTTGATATGACTGCTTGTACTGCCGAAAATTTGAGTAATTTTGAGTTGTGGGCTGATTTGCTTGTGGATTTCCATAGCTAAAATTGGGGGATCCCTTCATCCTAGATTGTATGAGTTAGAATAAGGATCATACTTTCTCTATGGTTGTCTAGAAAAACCACCCATTGCATTCACTTGCTCAATAGGTTCTTCTTGAAGAGTTAGGCATGCATTAGTTGAATGTCCTACTATTGAACAAATTCCACAAACTTTTACTATCTATATATTTCCTATAGCCAATTGATGAATAAGAGAAGTCAGATCTATAATTTGTTGTTCAAGGGAAGAAATACTTACCTCATTGACTGTCTTAGATAGAAAATTAAGCCTATTGCCAAATTGTTGTGCGTTGGCTGCCATGTTTGCAATCAAAGTCTTTGCAGCTTCAGGAGTTTTATCCACTAAAGCTTATCTGCTAGCAACATCAATCATGCTCCTTTTAGTGGGAAGAAGTCCTTCATAGAAATATTGGATGAGTAACTGTTCATGAATCTGATGATGGAGGCAACATGCACATAATTTCTTGAAATGTGCCCAATATTGATATAGAGATTCTCCACTATGCTGTCTTACACCACAAATTTCCTTCCTAATGTTGGTTACCCTTGAAGCTAAAAAATATTTCTTCAAAAATAACATCTTCATCTCATTCCATGTTGTGATGCTCTTAGATGGTAAATAGTAAAGCTAATCCTTAGCCAAATCCTTCAAAAAGAATGGAAAGGCTCTCAGTTTGATCTTGTGAGGATCTTCACTTGCTAGACTATGAAAAATGGGTAAGAGATGAATTAGTCCAGATTTTAATTCAAAATTAATAGTAGCATCCAAAGTAGGAAAAGTTATGCATAAGGGTTATTGAGTCAAATCAGGTGTGACAAATTCTTTCAAAGTTTGAGTTCCAGTCATCACTTCTTCCTTTCTAAATTCCTTTGAGCTTCACTTTTTAACCTGTGCAAAGTTCTTTCAATTTCTGGTTCGTATTGCAAATTTCTTTGATTAGAAGATCACGTTGCAGTCATAAATAATCAATAACAATCTAATAGACCTTAAAAAGAAATAAAAACAAGAATAATTAGGAAAAATCACAAAGCACAAAAATCAACTAGAATGCTTCCCTGTCAACAGCGCCAAAAATTTGGTATACTATCATAGGCAACCAAATTTAGAACCTTATTCTAATTAACTTATATGTACTAGTGTGAACAAGGGTCAATCCTATAAAGAGTATCTAGCTTAATTTTATGCAATGTTAACAAGAAAGGGGCATTTTGAATATAATAAAGAAAGTATTATAAAAGAAATCTATCAGAGAAGAAAATCTTGATTCAAGTTAACATCTACCATCAGAATCTCATAACTGATTATTGATGCAATTATAAATCAATCTATACTTTAAATAATCACCATTGAAATTATTTTTCTTATCTCTCATTTAACATAGTTAATTAGAAACCAATATTCTAATTAACCCTAACCACTAAACAACCCAAGACCAGTGCTAAAGGTGTAATCTAATAGCAGCATTAATATTTGTAGAGATTGGTGAAGCTAAATAGCACAAACACATGCGTTTATATTTAATTTAGTCAAATATTCTTTCTAAGATTTAATAACTGCAATAGCAGCAAATTATTAAACCATAGTTGCTTTGTAGATTAGAGGGATTGAACAATTATGGATTTGATATGTAATTTAGCAATAGTTTGTAATGAATAATAAACTAGTAGGCCTCCTAGCAATTAAGCATAACAATCATAATTATAAACAAAGAAGAATATTTAATACTCAAAGTATAAATTTAACAATTAAATCAAATTATATCTCACATTATATTGATTCTGAGGCTTTTGTCTTCTTAAACCAAGAATAAAACTTTAGCCACGTAGGGCCATGATGAACACTTAAAGAATATAAAAGAAAAGAGAGAGGAAGATCTTCGCCAAAAGCTTATTTTGATGTCTCTGAGTTGCTACCTCATTTTTCCTCTCTAAGTCCCTTATTTCTCTTTTAAATCACCTTTTAAATAGCCCAAATTAGGGTTCTCTTACACCTCCTCATAGATTTCTAAAGTTATCTTGAGCATACAATATGCAATTGCTAAAAATATCTTATTTCCGCACATAGAGTCTGTCCACTAGGAGAAGTTTTTATATTTTTGTCGTATATTTCTCATATGATATCCAAGTCATGTGATTCTTGATTTATTTTAAAGATAATTTCAAGATATAAAACTTTTATGTTGATAACTTTCTCTGAATCATTCTCTAAATATGCCAACAACTTCTATAAAGTGAAACCTATTATCGTACATTACGTTCAGAAAATTTTCTGGAGACAACTGTGGTATTTTGGCCATAACTTCCTTATATTAACTTCCAATCAAGTGATTCTTTTTTTGTTCGTTAGATAATTTTAATTTTTATGTTGAACATTTTCTCAGAATATGCCCATATCTTTGCCAAAATTTGCCTTGAGCTACTGATAAAATTTTATAATTTTTCTCGCTTGTGAAGTATCTAAAAATAGAAGTACTTCAATTAAATTATTGCATTCACATCCCACCATCTAATTTGTGCCTAATTCATATTAAAACTTCATGATTTATGCTTGATCATAGGTTAAAATATTTAATCTAATATGAATATAAAGTAATGAAATCATATCATTTAAAGACCAAAATATGATAATCTAGATATTAAAAATATGATAAATTATGAGCTCATCATATGACATCAAGTTTTATAGTTTAGTGATGAGTAAGTGTTGTATCCACATGGATTATATATTTCAATCTTTCACTAGCTATCGTTATAAATAATTCTAACTTTATTTAGATGATCAAAAATAGATAAATCTTAACTAACAACTAAATAGAATAGCTTTGAATCGAATAAAGCAATATATGAAAATCCTAGAGGATTGACTTCATTTATATTTCATTTATGGCAATTTCAACTCAAATATGATTTAACAATGTATAAGTTTATAAACCGAGAATCCCAATTTACTCAAACCCCTCTTCCCAGTGATAGATTAAATATCTATTCTCAAAACATTGATTTCGATATCCTTATAAAAATCTGAATAATAACAATACATTAATATCTAGGTTTCTCTGCTAAAGATTTCATAAAACATAAAAGCTTTCCCGAGTTATCTATAGTTTTATATTGTGATATTTAAATCCTAATTAGGGTTACCTCTTCCAAGTGTAAAACCCCAATTATAAAATCATCCAATGGGTAGCAAATCAATTGAAAGCCTTAAACACCAAATATCATAAATAAACTTAATTACATTGCCAAACAAGAAAATCATTGATTATACTATGAACTCAATATAAAATCCGTCTCTTCTCTAGAAAAAGAAAGATTAGCCACTCATGATGTAAAATAAATCAAACAAATAATATTCAAACATCACTATAGTTCCAATTCCAAGATGAATTATAAAGATAAGGAAGAAAAATAATTAAAACTAAAACAATTCAATGTCCTCCCCCTTTTCAGCTTGTTCTTCACCCTTTGGTAATGATCTCAAACCTCTTGATCTCCAAGTTGATCTTCTTCTCCTCGAAACTTCTTCCAAAACTCCCTAAAAACTCTTGGAATCGTAGCCTCCAAGCGCACTTCAAAGCCCTAGCTAATCAACCCTCAAAAATCTCACAACTTCTGTTTATAAACCAGACCCAAAATAGAATTGCGTAGAATTTCTGTAAGTCTTCCACATCCAGCTCTAGCAGCTCCAAAAGTGGCACTGGTGGCGCTACCTTGCTGCTCAATGGCTAATGCGTGTGCTATGTTAAGTGTCTGCAACTCTAGAATGTTGTCTATTTGAGAAGCCTTCACTATTTTGATTATATCTTCTTTATTTATTGTTAGAATTTGGTGATTCTTGTTGTGTTGATAGTTGACTTGAAGATTTTCACTTCTTATGTTGACCACTTTTTTCAAATCCATTTCAATCAGTGCCAGAATTAGCATCAAAGTGCTGCTTGTTCACATTCACTTCACTTCGACATGATTTGTTAATTGAAAAATCAAATAGGTCACTTAGATCTAATGTCTCATCAAATATAATCATAAATCAATAAAATATGCTAAATGAGGTTCCAAAACATTTGAATTTGGGTACTAAAATATAGTATATTATAGACTCATCAAAGAGTATTTCGGTATTTTATTTGTTTATTACATGTATTTTATATGTATCTTATGACTTTTAGTTTATAAATAAGATAGCTTGTATTGGAATTAAATAACAGTCGATTATTGAAATACATTGATTGCTTCTTTGCTTACCTTAATCCACCTAAAATTTTCCTTCTCTCCTTTCTTCCCTTCTTCTCCCATTGAGAAGTTTCTTTCTCTTTCTTCTATCTTCTTTCTACTTGTGTTGCATCATGGGGTATTGAATTTTAGATCATAAGCAGTGTATAGTCCTACTTATGTTTAAGTTGCTGTGTTTGGACCATGCAATTTATATCCCTGGAATGTTGTTGTTATTGATTGATTTCATATTCCATTCATAGGAGGTTTTTTTGCTGACCATGACTTTTCATATGCCACGCTATGATAGTCGCTTTCTTGGATATCATTTGTCTAAGGTGATTCTGTCTTTGTTTTGGTTAAAATTTTGTGATTAAGTAGTGGAATGCCTGTCTGAGGAAAGGACTGAGTTTTTATCATTTATCTTAGTTTTGCCACAACAAATTGACGGAGATGGGAGACAGCACGTATCATAGAGAAGCTATTGCCATGTTTAGGAATGTCAGATTGGCTTTAGGAGAGGAGTTGAAAAGGTATGGATTGAATTCTTCACCTTCCATTTCTATATTTTTAAGGAGACATCATTCTCATTAAAGACTTATGATCAGCCTTGATGGATGCCATGGAAGATCTGCATTATAGTTTCTCAGCATGTTTTTCACTTTCCCCTCAATTAATGCAAGATCTTAAGTTTGATTTTGGTTTCTACAGTGCAAATGTTGAGCTACATCGATTCTTCTTGCAGGATATTATGGGCGAAGTGAAATACAGATCAAATATGCCAGCATTTCCCAAATTTTTGTTGTTCCTAATGTTTAGACCAATTTTTTGAAAGAATTTCTACTTTTATAAATTTCTTAATTAACCTGAATGATATTTCTTTATATGCATGGTCTTGAGTATGAATTAGTGAAAAAGCCCAACAGACTAACACATTTTTGAGTTTCATGTGTTGTGTATTTTTCTCTTTTTTGTGCAGTCAAGGTCCGGATCTGCTTTTGTTGTTCTGGAAGTTGACACGCCTCTCAAGTTATTGCATACTGCTTCCACCTGTATCACTTTTGAAGTACATATATTTCATTTACTTTGTTTTCTCCTCTTTAGGTTATTGACATGTCATGTTTCTATGCTAATAATTTATGCATTGCCTTCTTTCTTGTGAAGTTCATAGACAAAGATGTGGCTGACGTTCCTCTTCAAATGAATGAGGAAGTCAGAAGTGCTGAATATGGAGGGAGGTTGAAAGCATCTTATGATGTATTTTCTATTGGTTTCTTAGACATTTGTTATTGTGGTTTCTCTCCTAGGAACAATTAGGACTAGTTGCTAAATGTTCTCTGTCTCGATAAGAATTTTTTCCATCCAAGTCCATACGAATTCTCAAAACTTGATTCCAATTTCATGTGCTATGAGGCTATTGCATGTAAGTTCAAATTTGATGCAAAACTAACAAATACAACTGGAGGTATGAATTGCTAATATAGGAATGCTTTTATAGGCAGGTGTTTCCACCATGAGATTCATTTTTCTAATAGTTTGGTTAAGCAAATATTTACTCCTCTAGGGTTCAAGTTACTCTGAAAGATAAACAAAGCGATGTTAATTCCTAAGGATAAGCAGATGTGTTGGATCCTGTTCCAATAACAATTTTGAGTTTTTTGTCATCAACAGTACTTTATAAAATGAAGATGTAAATCCCCAGTGATCTTCTCTATGTTCTTTTGGCGCACTAGACAAGATGATGGTTTTGAGGCCCAAACCAAAAATTTGATCCAACATTAGCTGTTTTTTGCCGTGTTCAGATGCATTCCCTGGAACTGGATAAAGGATGTACTAAAACCTGCCTAAACGAGTGAAACTGGTTTTCAAGGTACTGGTGATTTAGGTAAACTCATGACAGGAAGATCTATAAACAAAATCTTAAATACACAGCAAACTAGCTTACAACCCACTGCTTTGTGCATGGTGCATACTTGTGTGGGTGTGTGATCAATCCAATGATGAGGATGTCTATGATGTGTATCATGCCTATCAGAGATCACGGAAGCACCACCACACAACTGTTGGATCATTATGGCTTGAAGATTATATTCGAGGATAGTTATACCTGAGATATTACCATCAACGTAATTAACATTGAATTTGAGGACTTGAATTTCCTCTTTTAAACAATTTAATAGTTTTGGTTCTATATAGAAATATTATTGAGCATATAGAGTTTAAATTCTTTAGATTAATCACATATTTTCGTCACTTTTTTTATGGGTCAACTTTGAGGCATTAAATGAAGCCCATTTGGGCTAGCTTTAAATGGACTCAATTTTGCACACATCTAAGCCTGTTCAAGACATCTAAAAAAGGCCCATATTAAGTTGTGAATTTTAGGGATATTTTGGTCTTTTATTCCAAGGTATTTATGCAATTGTCAGTGATTTAGGATTTTTTTTCCATAGATTATATTTAGATGTTATATGGCAAGACATGCATTGATTGAATGAAAGATAAGAGAATTCTGTGTATTCTGTTTGAAGATGGTGGTGTAACTTCATTAATCTTAGCGTAGGGAATTCTTCATGTTCTCTATCTTTCTTCCTCTTGAAAACCCTAATTCCCCTGTTTTCCCTTGAATTCTACCATATGAATTTAACTGCCTACGGAAATCTTTTTCCTATTGTTAGTGGATATTCTGGATGAGCTAGTTCTAATCTTGGGAGATATTCTTTGAGAACTTGATCCCTTAAGGATTTAGAGATTGATGTGGTCCTGGCTTTCAACTCTTTGAATTACTGATGTTTGTGATGTTCATGGCTTAGACTTGGTAATATCGATCTAGTAAAAGCCTTATTTTGATAAATGATTTTTTTATCCATATTTAGATGAAAAACACTAGAGTTATTATTTTTAGGGCTCATAGCACTTCTGATTGCACTATTGACATCATGCCATTCAATTACACTCAACACCAGCATTTCTGGTGGGCTACTGATAGCCTGTAATGTGAACCAGAAATGTCTGTGTTGAGCCATTGTGTGGGCTGAGTGGACATTAGCAGAGAGAAGAAGAAGCGCGGCCAAAAGCAGCAGCAGCCTGATGAGGAAGAAACAACCAAGATTCTTCATTGCATTC
>JAYJMB010002644.1:0-15041 GCA_036873735.1 Pouteria campechiana
TCTCAACTACCATTAGGAAGATCATTTACTTCTGCATTCAACTTTCAGAAAACTTCCCCTGTGCTTGCTGAGAAATTCCTATACTTTAACTTTTGATATTCATTTCTTGTTCCTTGAGCTAGTGTTTGTGACTATACTTAAGAAGAGTGCTGGGTGCACTGTGTTTATGCCCCCTAGAGCTATAATTTAGAAGAGTGTCGAGGACACTATTGTATTTCTTCTATTGGGAATATTGGAACCCAAGACACTAAGAGAAAAGTGATCTTGGAAGAGTGGAGCAGAGTGTTTACTCGAACCACTATAAAAATCTTTGTGTCTTATTTATTTTTTATTTTAGTGATTAATTGCTAGAGGAAAAAGTAATCCTAAAGGGGTCGAGAAATAATTTTTAAGTACCCAATTCACCCCTCCCCTCTTGGGTTGTAGCCTAACCTATGGGAACAACACATAATTTCATGAAGACTTAACAAGTTTATTCCTCATAATTGGATACATACATAACATTAAAACCTTCAAAACATGGGAATACACAGATAAGCACATACCAATACATATTATAATGCATATATTGTAATGCTCACTTGCTCTCTTTATACATATAAATTCAAAATGTGATTTATATAACACCACATAACATATTGCCTTATTAAAAGGCATCCTTTAATGACACATGATATTATCAATTATAGTTTCTATAAATCCAAAACATAAATGCACGTTAATGTATAACAATAATAATGCAACAATACAATACTCAATGATTCTTGTTATTACATAATCCAGGCTATACAGCCTCATCTCATACTACCATCCACATAACCACCTCTAACCAGGCCATCCAGGCTGATCATCAAGTAATGCCCGGCTATGCCGGCCACCCACACAACCCCTCACTAGCCATACAAGCCACACCATTAAGCAACGCTTGGCCTCACTGGCTACCCACACAACCCCACTGATAACCGATGGTTTTCATGAGCTAACCACCAACTCATTGGCAACCGATGGTTTTCAGAAGCTGACCACCTACTCATTAGCAACCAATGGTTTTCACAAGCTAACCACCAAATCATAAGCAACTAGTATTTTTCATGAGTTGACCACCACCTCTCTGGTTTCCAAGCTTACTAGCAAATTTATACAATGGTAGTTTTCACGAGCTTACCACCAACTCATTGTTAAGTATTATTATATCAAACTCATACATATTCATACCATCCATGCACCGCATATCTCATCAATTCAAACACGCATAAAAAAAACATCCCACATATACAAAATTGCATCAATCAATTAGTTCAATCAAATAGAAAATTCAATGCCAATCATACGGGGGATACACAAGCTTACCAATCATATCATCACTTAAAACAATTTGATTGAATCATGATAAAGCCAATGTCAATCACAGAATCATGGTACATATGCCAATTCATTCAATTAACATGCTCCCTAGCAAAGTTATTTAATAATATATGAACATAC
Source organism: Pouteria campechiana (assembly GCA_036873735.1). Taxonomy (NCBI): domain Eukaryota; kingdom Viridiplantae; phylum Streptophyta; class Magnoliopsida; order Ericales; family Sapotaceae; genus Pouteria; species Pouteria campechiana. The sequence continues at coordinate 1,486 of JAYJMB010002644.1, forward strand.
CATCTTGTTCAATAATCAATCATGGAAAGGTAATGCCATATCAACAAATAGTCAATCAAATCATTACATAGAATACACAATGTTATCCCAGCATATCAATCACATTAATGTCATCCAGGCATTACAACTGTAATAATGACTTTGTGGCATTAGAATCATACACAATCATAAAATGCATCCAGCATCACTAACAAGTCATGGTTTGCAATTTATCATGGAATCCATGCAACCATGCACTCATATACACATTTGGGACTAATGCCATCACATGCTATGTTCAGTCAAATCAATCATTCAATCAACTTGGGCTCACACAATCATATTATCTTAATGAATCCCATGATTCCATCGCAATCAATTAAATAACATCTAGCACTTATTCATGAAACTTTATAGTTTCATCAATTTAATGTCACACTATAAAATAGAACATTCGAACAATTCAGATCAAATACCCAGTAAAATAATACTTAAACCCTTCTCATATGATACACATACAGGCACTACCAGACTTCACTATGCTACTCTAACCATAACAAGCATATGTCACATTTGTACTATCATAACACGATCATGTTCATTTCAAATTCACATCATCTAATCACTCTCATATCAGTTTATACTTATCATGTGCATGTCCGCCTTTTCCTTGCTCACGCCTTCCTATATTTGTACAAGTCCATAAAACTATATTTGCATGTCATGTTCTTTTCTTTCACTAAACATAGCCATCATGATTCTTGCCTTAGTGCTCTCACACAAATAAGCAAGACTTGTCACAAAGCTAAGTCAGAGGCTTTTATACCATCTATAACACCCTGCTCCCCCACCCTATGCATTTTAACCATGCCACATCGGGACTGATGCAGAACACTACCATTTTCCTTCTTCTTAAGGAAATTCTTTCCATAATCTTACAATTTTCCTAATTCTAAGGGAAATATCTTGCCTTAAATCTGGCAGGGTCTATTGAATATACTATCTAGCTTGATTTTGATGATGAACATTCTTAACCAATTATGTTTTTATGATAAGCAAAGACATGAGTAAAACATTAAGGTACTAACAATCTGTTCTCAAGCATATTGCAGAAATATTAACTCATACTCAACTTGAGAATAACCTTCATGATGATAAAGGAAGAAACAAAGTAAATGCTCTTTAAAAATAATTATATAAACTTCACCTATACTTAAAATAAGAAAATGGAAATTTTGAAGACTTGAAGACATGCTTCAGAGCAAACAAAAACATCTTTGGAGTCATCATAACGCACCTCAGAGTAAATTGGAATGCTTCAGAGTCATCTCAATGTGTTTCGGAGTAAATGGACAATGATTTGGAATTATCACAGCTAACTTCAAAGTAAATAGACAATACTTTGGAATCATCATAGCAAACTTTGGAGTAAATAGACAAAGCTTCGGAGTCATCATGATGTGGTTCAAAGATAACCAAAACAAACATTGGAGTCTTCATAGCATGCTTCAGAGCTAATTGAAAAGCTTTGGAGTTTTTACAACGTGCTTCGTAGAATGCACAAGCACACTTTTGAGTCAGAAGGGAAGCTTCAGATTCATTATAGCAAATTTCAAAATTGTTATAATACACTTCTGAGTCATTATGTAAGCTTCGGAGTTGTCATAGTAAACTTCAGAATCAATAAGAGACATTTTGGATTTTATTAGGCAAGCTTTAGAGTTATGAATATGTACTTCAGAGTTAATTAGTCACATTTCAGAGTAAACAAACATGCTTCAAAATCATAGAGTTAAGCTTCAGAATAAACCAAACTTGCTTTGGAGATATCAAAATACGATTCGAAATCAGCAACCTTACTTTGGAGTCGTCAAAACCTTACTTTGGAGTCAGCAAACAAACTTTGGAGTAGTCGAACAACACTTCAAACTCACCTTTTGTAAAGCATCAAAGGTTCAAAAAAATCTGAAATCCTCTCTACAAAGATTTGTCGCAAATAGAATGGTTTAACATCACTTTTGAAAATCTAAAGAAAACAATTCAGAGCATTCAAAATCATTCAAGAAATTATCTATTCACTCGGCACTTTAGAGTAACCAAAGAAGCCACTTTAGAGCCTCCGATACTTATGTGAACATTATAAAAAGATAGTGACAAAGTTGCAAACTGATACCAGATTGCTGCAAAGTCAGACATCAGACAAAAGTGTAAGGTGAAGAAAAATATTTTTGAATGTTTTAAAATCTGCCAAATTTAGCAACGGAAAAATCTCTCTGAGCCTATAAAAGAGAGGTTCATAAGCAAAAAACAATAATTTTTGAACATATTGAATATATGAGAAATACAAAGAAAAGCATTCAAAATCTTTCTTCAAAGTTCAATTCCAATGGCTACAACTCTTTCAAAAGCTCTTAAAGTCTAAATCACTTCCCAATCAATGAGTTTGAATCTTTTACTATTATTGCTTATTCATTTACTTAAAGTTCTGAATTTATGTATAAGTTTGCCTAAGTTGGAGGAATTGTACACTTTGTTTTAGTATTTGGTAACACTAGCAGAGTGCTTGGTGTTTTTGTATTGAGATAAGCAAGTAGGAAACTTGCTGAAAGGATATATGTTCATTGGTGAGATTTGAAAACCAACAAGTTGTAAAAGTTTCAAGTTGGCTTGGAAACTAGTAAGTTGGTTGGTGAGCTTATTGGAAAACCAATGTGTATTTGATCAGGTTGATGAAGGTGTTAGTGGAACCTAAGTCAGTAGGGAAGACTGACTTAGAAAAGTGAAGTAGGAACCCAGGAAGGGCTGAACCACTATAAAAATCTTGTGTTGTGTGTTACCATTTGGCTAAAAGTTTTAAAAGCTCAATTCACTCCCCCCCTTCTTAAGCTACCATTGTGTAAGGTACAAATAAGTGGTATCAGAGCAGGCTTCACTAGTAAATTTTGATTACTAGTATATTAACTTGTGAAGAGATTCAAATGACCGGTATGTTCCAAAATACATTTGCGGAAGGACAATCTAATTTCAAACCCCCTTTATTGATGGAACAAATTATGGCTATTGGAAAATGAGAATACAAAATTTCTTGACTGCCATAGATTATCAATTGTGGCTTGCAGTGAAAAATGGAAAGAATGTCACTAACACTGAAGACAAATATACTCAAGAAGATATACAAGCAATAGAACGTGATGCTAAGGCAAAGAACTGCCTCTACTGTGCATTAACTTCTTTTGAGTTTGAAAAGATTTTTGTATGTGATTTGGCTAAGGAAATCTAAGATAAACTTAAGGTAACACATGAAGGTACAAATCAGTTAAAAGAGACTAAAATAAATCATTCTCTATGAAGGAATTAGAAAACATTTCTGAAAGGTGGAAGATTTTAGAAAATCACCAATAACTAGAAAATCACCAATAACTTAAAGAACTTAAGAGAAAAATACAAAGAGACCAACCTAGTAAAGAAGATCTTGAGATCTCTACCTAGACACTAGATGCCTAAAGTGACTGCTATATAGAAAGTAAAAGATCTAACGAAGGTGACAGTAGAAGAACTCATAGGATCACTCATGACTCATGAAGTCCTAATGAAACAAAAAGCACCAGAAGAAGTCAAAGGCAAGAAAATAATAGCTCTACAAGCAGAATTAAAGAATGAAGAATCTTTAGAAGAAGCTCCACCAGTGAAGATGATGAGGATATGGCTATGATAACCAGAAGATTTCAAAACATGCTCAAGAAGAAAAGATTTGGAAACAATGCCAAGAACTTCAAAAGCAAAGATAAGAAAAAGGAAGTTCCAATCTGTTAAAATTGTAGTTAGCCTGGGCATATAAAATTTGACTGCCTAGAACTAGATAAAAAGCAAGGAAACAAAAAGAAAAGGTATAGCTCTTACTTTGACAAAAAGAATTTTTCTAATAGCAAGAAATTTGGAAAGAAGAAGAAAGCTATAGTTTTATGGGAAATGATGGAAAATATGATGCAAGAAAGCTTGAGTGAAGATGAAGAAGAAAATGAAGCTCAATTTAGCTCACTCAGCTTTAGAGAAAAGGCTTAAGAAGAGCATCATATAGGAATAAGTTTTATGGTCATCCACAATGATGAGGTAAATTCGAAACCTAAAATTTCTGATATTGAAGAATTATTAGAAGAACTATATTTAGATTTCAAAATATTAAAAGCTAATCACAAGGAAAATAAAATAGAACTTGAAAGAACAATTAATGAATACTTCAAATTAAAATAATAAAATACATTACTCAAAATTGATCAAAATATAAATATAGAACTTGAGCAAATTAACGGAGAAAATCATGCTCTTTGAAGAACCTTAACTACTACCTTATTTAAACTTAAATCAAATAAAGATATAGGAAACCAAAGAAAGAAAAATCACAAAAGAGAATTAGAACCCCAAAAGAATATGATTTTGATTCCTAAAACAGTTGCTAAAGTCATAAATACAACTATATATCTAGAAAATAGATTAGTAGCATCTAAAAAATAATGGGTGCCTAAATAATCTACTACTATCCCACCTGAATCCATTCCTAAATGGGTACCAAAAGTTATAGCTTAATTTCATTACTGCAGGTGTGTTTGAGAGCCATAAAGAATAGCAAGTGGTACATTGATAGGGGTTGCTCAAGACACATAATGGGAGAAAGGGAGTTGTTTATAGAACTTAAAGCTAAAAACGGAGAAACAGTCATCTTTAGGGATAATGGAAAAGGTAGAGTGGTTGAAATCAGTAAAATTAGCCAACCTCCCTCTATTACAATTTTGAATGTTTTACTAGTAGAAGGATTAAAACACAATCTTTTAAGTGTAAGTCAATTCTATGATAATGGTTACAAAGTTGTGTTTGAATTTCATACCTATTTAATATTAGATCAAATTTAGTTGTAGTACTTGGAAAGAGATATAGAAATGTATATTTAGTGGATTTATATAATATCTAAGTCAAATTTCTCATTGTAAATGATAATGAACCAATGTTGTGACCTAGAAGGTTAGGACATGCCAATAAAAATCTAATTGAAAGATTATATAATAAGGATTTAGTTGTTCGCTTGCCAAAACTCAAATTTGACAATAAGTTGTGTGATGCTTGCATGAAAGGTAAGCAAGTAATAGAATCATTCAAATCAAACAAAAAAGTATATACAACCAAACCCCTTCAATTGCTACATATGGATTTAGTTGGACCAACAAGAATAAGAAGCCTTGGAGGGAAATGTTACGTATATGTCATTGTAGATGACTTTAGTAGATTTGCCTTGGTAATGTTTCTAACATCTAAAGATGAAGCTTTTTCATTCTTGGAGGTATTTTCCAAACATGTACAGAATGAACAAAGCTCTCATATAGTTGCCATAAGAAGTGATCATGGTCGAGAGTTTGAAAATCTTAGATTCACTGACTTCTATGAAAATAATGGAATTCTTCAAACTTTCTCTGCACCAAGAAAACCCTAACAAAATGGAGTAGCTAAAAGGAAAAACAAATCCTTGTAAGAGATGGCAAGGACAATTTTGAGTGAATACAGCCACCCACAGTATGTTTGGGCTGAAGCAATGAACATAGCATGTTATATTATTAATAAAATCTTTGCTAGATCCATACTCAACAAAACTTTGTTAGAATTATACTATGGCAAGAAGCCAAATATTTCATATTTTCATACTTTTAGGTTGTAAAAATGCTTTATTCTTAACAATGGCAAGGAAAACCATGGTAAATTTGAAAACAAATTTGATGAAGGCATTTTCTTTGGTTATTCCATTGTTAGTAAGGCATTTAGAGTCTATAATCTGAAAAATAAGACTTTAGAGGAATTTATTCATGTAAAGTTTGATGAAAGTACTAATTCTCTAGAAGGATAAGTGATTTTGATAATGAGATAGGTGAACTAATAACTTCAGTTGAGAAAATGAAAATACAAGACAAAGAAGGAGAACCTTCCCAATCAGAAACACAAATGGATGAAGAAGAAACAGAGGATAGACCATCTATCAGTGAGGTAAACAATGAAGGTAATAATATTTTTCCCAAAAATTGAAGATTCATGCATGATCACCTTGAAAGTAAGACAATTGGTGATGTATATGACAAAGTTAGAACTAGATCTTTTTATCACCTAATATGTAGCAATTTTGCTTTTATTTCACAATTAGAACCAACTTGCATAGAAGAAGCCTAGTAAGACGAAAACTAGATTTTAGGTATGTAAGAAGAATTACACCAATTCAAAAGAAATAATGTGTGGACTATTGTTCCAAGACCAAATCATCAATCTACTATAGGAACTAAATGGGTATTTAGGAACAAATTAGAAGAAGCTGGAATTGTAGTAAGAAATAAAGCAAGATTAGTAGAAAAAGAGTACTGTCAAGAGGAAGGTATTGATTTTAAAAAATCATATGCTCCTATTGCAAGAATAGAAGTCATTAGAATGCTTCTTGCATTTGCATCCTTTATGGGTTTCAAGTTATATTAGACGGATGTAAAAAGTGCATTCTTAAATGGATTTATTAATTAAGAGGTCTATGTAGAACAACCACTTGGGTTTGAAGATCCTCATAACCCAGATCATGTATTCAAACTTAAGAAAGCCCTCTATGGTTTAAAATAGGCTCCTAGAGCCTAGTATGAAAGGTTAAGAAGATTTCTCATTAAGAAAGGTTTTTCAAGAGGTAAAGTTGATACTACTCTTTTCATTAAGCATGCAACAAAAGATATTCTCATAGTTCAAATTTATGTTGATGATATAGTATTTGGTACAACTAATGAAAAACTTTGCAAAGAATTTTCCAAGACAATGCAAGGAGAATTTGAAATGAGCTTGATGGGTGAACTCAACTTCTTCCTAGGACTGTAAATTAAGCAGATGAAAGAAAGAATCTTCATTCACCAAGCCAAATATAAAAAAGAACTGCTGAAGAAATTCAACATTAATGATGGGAAAAGGTATAGAACACCAATGAGTACATCAATAAAAATGGACAAAGATGAAAAAGGTAAGTCTATTTGCCAAAAACTTTTTAAAAGCATGATAGGATCTCTGCTATATTTAACTACAAGTGGAGTTGAAATAATGTTTAGTATATGCATATGTGCTAGATTCCAATCAGAACCAAAAATGTCACATCTTATTATTGTAAAATGAATATTTAGATATCTTTTAGATACACCTAATCTTGGCTTATGGTATCCAAAATGTTCAGATCTTAATTTAATAGGTTACTCAGATACAGATTTTGCTGGATATAAAATAGATAGACAGAGTACTTCAAGATTTTTCCAATTTCTAGAAAGCATAATTATCTCATGGTTCTCTAAGGGGAAAATATAAGTTGCATTATCAACTATTGAGGTTGAATGTGTAGTAGCAGGTAGTTGCTGTGTATAGATCCTATAGATGAAATAACAATTAAAAGATTTTGGCCTTAATTTTGTTGATATACCTATAAGATGTGATAACACTAGTGCTATAAATTTGATTAAGAATCTAGTGTTTCATTCTAGAACTAATCATATAGAAATTAGGCATCATTTTATTAGGGACCATGTTCAAAATCATTACATTTGCTTAGAATTTGTCCCAACAGAAAATCAACTAGCAGATATTTTCACAAAACCACTACCAGAAGAAAGATTTAACATGATAAGAAGAGAAATAGGTATTCTAGATCCTAATGCATAAAATGCTTAATTTATCAAATAAATTAACCATTTTATGTTCTCATCAATGTAAAACATAAAATGAAATACATGGTAATCTTTCATTTTCTAAGAAATGTATTAATGCATATTTAATTATCTATCTTGGTAATGATTCCTAAATGAACATGAATTAATAATTAATACATAAAACTTAAAATCCAAAACTTAGAAAATCCATTTTATATAATTTTAGAGTTAAGTCTGATTTCATACTTCATAGCCTCTGAAGGTCAAAATAAAATCCTCCGAAGCTCTCAAAATATCATTTCAGAACATCTGAAGATCGGCAAAAGCCTTCGAAGTAATGTTTTGGAATATCTAAAACTCTAAATAGAATCGTTGCCTTTGAAGGATATATTTCGGAGCATACAAAATCAAAACACATTAGTGTTTCAGAGAATATTTAAATTAAATGACCTAATCCAAAAGCACTCAATTCATTCAAGTGCTTGAAACCTCTCTGAAAATCTAAACTCATCTACTCCGAACTCTCGAAACCCCCCTTTCAGAGAAGACTCTCTATCTTCCTACTCCTTTTAAAACTCATGCTCAACTCTCTCCGTCTCCCTTCCTACCTTCTCCAACATCTCTCCCAAAAATGTCGTTTCCTTTCCAAAACCTAGAATTCTCTATCAAAATGGCAAGAACAAAAAGAGCAGAAAGCAAAAGAAAGGAAAGAGTTGATTCTCCACAGAGAAGAGGAACCAAAAAGGCAAGACGAGAATTTGATACGCTTGAGGTAATCTTTCTGAATAGTTCATCTGAGTACTCTAGATTTTCAAAAAGATATGAGGATAGGACAGTAGTAAAGGGAAAAATATTCAGTTTTGAAGCCTTTAGTATGCAACTAGAAGTGTCTGAATAGTTGAAATACCAATGTTTGAATGCATATGTGAGTTACAGAGACAGTCTATATCCTAGACTTATAAGAGCACTGATCTGTAATCTCAATACTAGAATAGAAAAATCATGGATAGGAGAAATATAAATTGAACTATCCATAGAGAGTTAAAGAAATTGTTTCAATCTCTTTGAAGAAGAAGAAGAGATTGTGTGGCCTTCTAGAGCAATACTATTCTCATATTTAGCAGAAACCGAGATAGATAAGAAGGAAAATTATCTACATGCTAGTCATTTGAATGCAAATCTCAAGCTTGCATATCTTATTGTTATGAGCAATGTGTATACTAGAAGAGGAGCTACTAGTGATGATTCTAAGAAAGATGCCAGAATTATATGGGCATTGAAGAGTAGAAGAAAACTGAATCTAGCCAGACTGATGGTAGATCACATTCACTTGATCAAGAGCATCACAAGGTTTCTCTTACCTTATGGAATGACTCTGACCAAGCTGATGAGGGAAACAGGAGTAGATTTCTCAAATGAAAATGAAGAGCTTCCAAGAAACATAGACACATTGGATGAAAAGTCTCGAAAAAGAATGGTCTTCAAGCCAATTGCACAAGGTTGGATCACTGAAAAACTAAGAAGAGCAATTCAATTAAAGGGATCCAAACCTGATGACAAACCAGAAAGAGGAGATTCATAAAATAGGTTACTGAACCAAGGCAAGAACTCTCATCACATGAAGAAGAATAAGGAATAGAAAGATAATATTTCATGAGTCCACTAGTAGAAACAAGAGTAGAATTCTCTAGCAGAGAAGATCAATCAAAAGCTAAGAGAATAGAAGAAGTTCCAAGAGTGGAACAGAGAATTGTCACAGAAGAAGCATTAGAAGAAATATTGAGAGAATGTATTTGAAGAAATAGTAGCAGCAACCACGCCATCACACACTCCCATCAGATCCCCTTCACCCATTAGACCCACTCATACTCATCAACCATTCACCTCATCAATTCCCACTACATAACCAATCCCACAACACCTAGAGGATAGACTGACAATGATTGAACACTATCTGTCTACTCTGGCTATCCAAATGAATAGAATGGATCATAATCTTTCCACTGCAATGTCATCTATGATCTTAAGAGCTAATAAGATTGACCAAAGACTTGATTCTCTGCAACTTCTTGCAGAATTATTCAGAGGTCAAACCTATCATCCTCCTTTCTCTCCACCTCCAACTAACTTTCCATCAACTCCACATCACTTCTCTCCAATCAAAACCGACTCCCTAATAATAGTGATGTCTTCTCTCTCACCTTCACCTCCTCATGCATCATCTTCTTCTATCATTCCAGAGGTTACTCAATCTATGAGTCAGCCTCCTCCAACACAGTCTTCATCATCAATTCCACCATTTCTAGAGGATTATCTTTCCAATCCTCATCGAGCCATTGTTAAATATGGAAAGTATCTTATCATTGTACCAATTCCTAAATGGTACTTTCTTCTCCCAGGAACATTCGATGAACTAGGATTCACTGAAAAGGATCTTTATTTGTTAGGAGAACTTATTCCTGAATGAATTGATGAAATCCCTGAATAATGGGATACACCTTCGATTCATCAACCACCTCCTCCAACAACTCCTCCTCAAACTCCTCCAAAACCAACTCTTGAGAATCCTGACATTCTCATTCATATTGCCAATCCAATTAGGATGACTTTCTCTGAGTTTGTGAATAAAACCAAAATCAAATTTGAAGTTGCTAGAATGTTTCACTCTCAAAACATAATTATACCCCCTCAAGAACTACCATTTTTAGAACTTGAGGATTCTAACATTCTATATAGGATTCAAATTCTTCCCAATCCTCCATTAACTCCCAAAGGTCACACAATTCATATTCTTGACAGAGAGTCAATTTTTCAAGCATATTATGAGAAACTTCTTCAGATGCTTCCAACATCAAAACCAATTAGAAAAGTGTTTCCATCTCCCTCAGGTCCTAATCAATTCTTCATTCTTACTAAAGAAGAATTCTCTTTCTACAATAATGCCAACCTAGAGGCCATTGCTGACAATCTTCCTCTTCTATATCCTCAACTTTTAGATCCCTCTATTCAAGGTAGAATAAGACAGATACAACCTCCACTAGTTACTTATCAAAAACCAAAATCCTAACCACCACCTTCTACCAATCCCAAACCAAAACCACAACCCAAACCATCCTCTTTAAAATAGCCTTCATTTTCCAAACCTACCAAGGAACAAAAAAAGGCTCCTCTTGAAAGAATAACCATGTACTATCAGGAGTACACAGCCTGTATGAATGCCAATACAGAAGCCCTCTTAAAAGGGACTCCTGTAGCATTTTCTGAACTTCTAGATCCAAAATTTTGAGAGAGAATTGATTTTATCTATGTATCCTGTGGAACTACAGCTTATACAAATGAACCTCCTGTAGCAATTCCAAAGGATCCATTTTTCATCCCGTCTCCTCCACCAAAAAGACCCAGATCATCCAAAACACCCAAGCCCTCTGTTACACCATCATCCTCTCAACCCAAGCCACCTCTTCCACCTCTCAAAGATATTTTTCTCAAGACCTACCAAAGAAAACCCAAACCACCAAAATAATACTCCTTCCTTTTACATTTTTTTCTTAGATGTAACTTTTGATTGAACATTTTTGTAATTTCTCTAATGTTAAATCTAAAAATCTTTGATCAATGACAAGTTCAATACATATGCATTTTTTTTTGCCCATGAATATTACTTATTTCCAACTTTTTGATTATGATAAAAAGGGGAAGAAAATATGAATGTATAAATGGGAAGAAAATGTATGTATAAACTAAAATATAAGAAAATAGTATGTGCATGTATAAATTGATACGAATGAAAATTTATGTTGTATGAAATACAATGAAAATAATGTGCATCAATTAATGGGGAGCTACACTAAATTAGTCAATAGAAATTTTTATTAAAATTGCTGCAAATTAAGTTTCTTTAAGTTTATTGTTAGACAAGTTTTGAAAAATATATTACTCACTATTTTGTCATCATCAAAAAGGGGGAGAATTATGAACATACTATCTAGCTTGATTTTGATGATGAACATTCTTAACCAAGTATGTTTTGATGATAAGCAAAGACATGAGTAAAACATTAAGGTACTGGCAATCTATTCTCAAGTATGTTGTAGAAATATTAACTCATACTTAACTTGAGAATAACCTTCATGATGATAAAAGGAAGAAACAAAGTAAATGCTCTTTAAAAATAAGTATAAAAATTTCACATATACTTAAAACAAGAAAACAAAAATTTTGAAGACTTGAAGACATGCTTCAAAGACACCAGAAACATCTTTAGAGTCATTACAACGCACCTATGAGTAAATTGGAATGCTTCGGAGTCATCTCAATAGGTTTTGGAGTAAACAGACAATACTTTGGAATCGTCATAGCAAACTTTGGAGTAAATAGACAATGCTGCGGAATTGTCACAGCAAACTTCGGAGTAAATAGATAAAGTTTTCGAGTTGTCATGATATGGTTCGGAGATAACCAAAATAAGCATCGGCGTCTTCACAGCATGCTTTGAAGCTAATTGAAAAGCTTTGGAGTTTTTATAGTGTGCTTTGGAATCATCACAAGCACACTTCAGAGTCAGTAGGGAAGCTTTGGATTTGTTATAGCAAACTTCAGAATCATTACAATATGCTTTGGAGTCATCATGGAAGCTTCAGAATTGTCACAATAAACTTTAGAATCAACAAGAAAAATTTTGAATTTTATCAAGCAAGCTTCAGAGTTATGAATATGTACTTCAGATTTAATCAGTCATGTTTTGGAGTAAACAAACATCCTTCGGAATCACAAAGTTAAGCTTTAGAATAAACCAGACCTACTTTGGAGATGTCAAAATATGCTTTAGAGTCAGCAACCTTACTTCAGAGTCAACAACCAAACTTTTGAGTATCCAAACAGTACTTTAGAGTCACCTTTTGTAAAGTATCAAAGGTTCAAGAAAAATTTGAAATCCTCTCTACAAAGAACTATCGCAAATAGAATGGTTTAACGTCACTTCAAAAAATCTAAAGAAAATAATTCAAAGCATTCGAAATCATTCAAGAAATTATCTATTCACTTGGCACTTCAGAGTAACCAAAGAAGCCACTTCAGAGCCTCCAATAATTATGTGAACATTATGAAAAGTCAGGGACAAAGTTGCAGACCGATACCAGATTGCTGCAAAGTCATACATTAGACAAAAGCATAAGGTGAAGAAAAATATTTTTGAATGTTTGAAAATCTGCCAAATTTAGCAACAAAAAAGTCTCTCTGAGCCTATAAAAGAGAGGTTCAAAAGCAAAAAATAATAATTTTTTAACATATTGAATATAAGAGAAATACAAAGAAGAGCATTCAAAATCTTCTTTCAAAGTTCAATTCCAACGGCCATGACTCTTTCAGAAGATCTTAAAGTCTAAATCACTTCTCAATCAATTAGTTTGAATCTTTTACTCTTATTGCTTATTCATTTACTTAAATTTCTGAATTTATGTACAAGTCTACCTAAGTTGGAGGAATTGTACACTTCGTTTTAGTATTTGGTAATACTAGCAGAGTGCTTGGTGTTTTTGTATTGAGATAAGCAAGTAGGGAACTTGCTAAAAGGATACAAGTTCATTGGTGAGCTTCGAAAACCAACAAGTTGTAAATGTTTCTAGTTAGCTTGGAAAACTAGTAAGTTGGTTGCTGAGCTGTTAGAAATGCAACGTGTATTTGATCAAGTTGATGAAGGTGTTAGTGGAACTTGAGATCAGTAGAGGAGATTGACTCAGAGAAGTGAACTAGGAACCTAGGTAGGGTCGAACCACTATAAAACTCTTGTGTTGTGTTGTACAATTTGTTCTATTTATTCATTCAACACTTCGATCATTTAATTTGGCCAAAAGTTTTAAAAGCTCAATTCACCTCCCCCCC
>JAYJMB010002645.1:1353-15040 GCA_036873735.1 Pouteria campechiana
TCTACTCCGTTAATTTTTGTTACTTTATTGTAGAATAAAATCTAATTATGACAATCGTTATTGGCCCATAATCCATATCTGGTGTTTATGGGCCCACAGTTATAGAATTCAGTGCCCCAAACGCTCAAATCAAAAAAGGAAAAGAAAAAGAGAATCTCTTCACTTTATTCATTATATCCACATTCCCTGCTCATTCTAGGCTCCGTAATCAATGACTTAACTTCTGTACACTTGCGGGGAATTTTCACCCGTCCACAGGAGAAGGTTCTTGTGTACATGGTTGGTAATCTAAACACTTTACCAATGGTATACATAGATTATATGTTGGGTTTGTGGTGGGGAGGGGAAAGGGGGATGCTGATGCCAATACCAAGAACAAGAGATTCTCTAGGGCATCCTTTATGCATGGTAAGCTTGATGCAAACTTTTTGGATCGTTGAAACGTGCACACACATATTCTAACTTGTTTTGACTGACTTGTGTTGCTCAGGGCGTTCAATGAAAACTTACTGAGTACTTTCCTCCTCTTCCATTTACACAATTAAGTTGTTTATTTTCTGCATGTACTTCTTCGGTGAAATTCCAGGAAAGCAGGAAATTCTAGAAGACCACCTGGTCGAGGCTAGAGGAGGTGGACGCTGGATTATATAAATTTCTTGGATGCGGAGTATAACATGTGGGGTCCATCTGGTATCTTATCTTTGAATTGGGAAGCTGTAATTACTTGTCACATACTGGCTGCAGCATCCCTGCTTTGCCGACTCATGTACTTCACAAAGTGTCATGGGGTGGTTGTTGGGAGTCAAGATACCATGTTTCTCTGATACAAACTATCCTATAAAAGAACCTGAAAAAGGATTTGATAGCTTTTTCAAACACCTAATTTAGTTTGAGACTATGAATTGTGATTCCACTTGCCTCGCACATGAAAATTGTGCATGCCTGTCCAGTATTCAGTCACTTATTGGGGAGATATCCCATTAGATGATTGTCTTTGGCTGTCTTTAGATTTGCAAGGTAAGGATCGTCTAACAAAACATTGTGATCTTAAAGCAGATCTCCCTCTATATTGTATTTGTTCTCCTCCGCACAGAAGTGGCATCCATGTTCAATTACTGTGTTTGCATGTAAAGACTAAACTAGCAGATGGTGAAAGTAAAAGCAGATGGAACACGCACCAAAAAATGTTCTACCATGCACGAGATAATGGAGCAAGGACACGAATTCCTAACAAAACTTGCTGGAAGAAACCAGCATAACAAAAAGCTCTGCGGGGCCACCTTGAGTCCTTTTCACATCTCTCCAAAAATCATTTGAAGGCCACATGTTAAGATGTCATTCCAGAAAATTTGAACCGGCCAATGTTGCCAGAAGCCATCTCCTAAGTACCCATCACGAGACCAGTTTATTCAAAAATCAAAGAAAGCCAAAGCCCACGTCGGGATATATGGTATGAAGTAGTACCTTGGGAGTTTAGTTGCCCATGTTTTATTGTAGATAACAATTCCAAGGAAGATTATAGAGTCACTCTGTCACTGGGGTGAAAAGTGGGCCACACACAGTATATTTAGATCATTACACCTATCATAAAATTTGAAATTAAACAATTCATCATTCATATTAAAAATCACTTAAATCAATATCCAACTGGGCCAAAATAAAGAAAAATGTAGAGATGGGTGTTTTTGCTATTAAAATTATTTTACGATTGTAGTTAATTTATATTATATTATTTTCATAATCTAAAATTTTAAATATACATTTATTGATTAAATAAATGCATTACAACAATTTTCATTTTTAGCAAAGAAGACGTTTGGTTGCTAATAGGTCACATTTTGTTGCTAAAACTTTTTGCAAAGAAAATATTGTTGCACGTTTCTTTGGCATAACATGGTTGCTAAAAACTAATATCAACCAAAAAATATTCCAAAAACTAATGTCAATAAAAAAATATTTATTGCAAAAAAATCACTAAAAAATAATATCAATGAATGAAATAATTCTTGCAAAAACATCTCTTTATTACGTTGGAAGGAATCTATGAAAATCTTTTAACAACTGAATGTTAAATATCACTGCTAAAACTAAATATTCTTATAGTAATGAATATGTAAATTATTTCAATAAAAATGGGCTATATCATGAATTTTAAAATAAATATTTTATTTTATACTATTTTGTCTTATTTCAGCCCATGAGGATGTCCTATTTAAGTAATTTTTAATAAAAATGGTGAATATTATATTTTAAAATTTTAGGACTGGTGTGATGATCTAAATATATCATGTATGACCCACTTTTCACCCCAATTATAGAATGACTCTGTAATCAGGGTTACAGACTATTTGTGTCTCACTCAAATTGCTCTTGGAGAATCCTACTTGGTAATCTTGCAACACAAACAAAGAAGTCAAAGGGAGCCAGGGTGGTCCCAGTATAAACACTTCCATACTCAAGTTAGTAATAAGACATCGAAAGAGATATATGAATAATTGAAAACTTGCATCTATAAGGTATTCATACTCGGGTTTTTATAACTAAACTTGGATTGGTGCACAAGAAGAGCGGTAACATGTGCCAAGACCATTATCATTATATGAGGTTTCCTAATTGAAGAGGTGGTCCTAAGGATTATACATCCATTAATTCTATAAGGAGTCCCTTTTTGAGCGGTACTAGCTTCAAGCGGAGCCATGTCATGGTTTGAATAATTCTCCTATTAGAGTTAGAGTCTGATGTGGCTAATCTGTTAATTGTAAAGCTTATCCTGTGTTATAGTTTTCTAACATTAGCCCCCCCTCCTTTGCCCCCAAGGAGACATGGTGGAACCCATCTTTCTAATTTACTTGGTCTTTTGTACCTACTTTCATTAGGTTTAATTTCCCGTGCTCGTAAAACACAAATTTGCGCATTAAAATTAATGTAAATTTATGTACCAACATCATTGCAAACTATTTTTAGCCCTTTTGAACTTACCACTCGTGGAAGCTTCTCTGATACATAGGAACTCACCACACATGGAATATATAAGTCACTGCATATTGTCATTTGCAAACAACCAAAGATTCTTCAAGAAATAGATCCATAGCATCCCAATTTGGGGAATCAGCTAACCTCTGGTAAAGAGATTGGCAAATTGCTTCAAGGGATCTAGTTCCTTGCATCTCACTACAAGTTTTCCCATTTAGCACTTCAAGTAGCTGATCGATGCCTCATTAAACATGTCATTGGGCACATGAGGTTGATCGAAACTTCCTTTGCTTAACTTGATTTTGATGATTAAGGTAATTAACTAGCTGAGTTTTGATGATAAGCAAAATTATGTGAGTGAATGGTTAAGCTACTAACAATTTTTTCCTAAGTGTATAGTAATAAATATATAAAATAGGGAAATAACTTCAATTAAGTGGATAACGCAATCGAAATCATATTAGAGATAAGATCCATTGAAAATGGGAATAAAATATGAATACTCAAAGGATTAGTGACCCTAAACTTAAAAGAATCTCAGATGCAATGGGACATACCTGAAATCATGAAGAATAATTTCAAGAAGTTCGGTGGGTCTTTAAAATAGCAACTATAGACATAAGATGAAGTCTAAAACAATGTTTAAAGTATTTTGGACCCACGATTTAAGCTTCCAAGCCTATATTATAGTTGAAGAATATGTCTGACATCAATTAAGTGCTACAAAGTCACTTCGAACGTATTCTCGAATAACTAGCAAAGTATATAAGAAGAGATGCCTAAGTTTGGACGCAATCAAAACTTCAAACTATACTTCAGACGGAAAGCACCCAGCTTCAGATGTTGCCGAACCAAGTTTGGACACTGTAAAGCTGAGTTCTGACGAGAAGCCAAGGTTAAACAATGCTGAAGTATGAAGCCACAACATATCTCTATATTCGAAGAAGAACAAGTCTAAAGCTTTAGATGTTGTGAATCCAAGCTTCATATGTGCTAAAGTTATATTTTGGACATTGCCAAGCTAATCAAAGATACTAAAGTTCAGATTTGTGCAGCTAAGTGATTCACGTCGCTTCATATAGTATAATTTATTATTTCAAAAAAATTGAAGCATTTTAGACCAAGCCAGTTTAAGTTGGTCGCAAGAAGCAAGATAAATCATTTTAGGACTGTCCGAAGTTGCCATTTCGAATGAACCAAAGTTGTGAATGACTCCAATAGTGCAAATATTTGACAAAGCATTCTCTTCTTTTCCAGACATGTTTATTCCAGATGATATGAAGCCAAGAGAACAATTCAACAGTTAGAATTTCAAACATTCCCTCACATTCATTGCTCTCCACCAACCTCAATGAGAAAATTTGAATGCGAGTGTAAGAAGGGTAAACAGGGATGTTCCAGAGGTTAGACAAAACATTCAATGAGCATTTACTGAGAGTAAAGGTTTTCTTTCAAGAAGCTTTCAACTCTTTGGCACAAAATGCCAATCTACCTTCAAAGCTTATTTCCTTTGCGATATTCTCTAGAGTCTGAAACTTTTATTGCTATTGTCTTGTATTTATTTCTACATTCAATTTTTTGTATAAATCAGCCTGTGTAAAAGGTATTTTATTGTACAATCTTCATTTGTTATTTGAGACAACAAGCAAGGGGCTTGCTAATTATAAGGTTGATAATAACAAGTGAGTGATACTTGCTAGGTGATTTGTATAAGTTTGTTGGTGAACTTGAAAACCAATGGTTGTAAAATTTATTGGTGAGCTTAAGAACTAACAATTGTAAAGTTTGTTAGTGAGCTTGTAAAACTAATAGGTATTTAGTAGAACCTGAGTGCAGCAAGAGAGGCTAACTCAAAGAGTGGAGTAGGTGTCGTGTTTAGGCTGAACTGCTATAAAAATCCTCATGTTCTATGTTGCATAACCTATTCCATTTGCTTTCCAACAATTTTATCTCTAATTTGGCTATAACTTTCAAAAGCTCATTTCCCTTCCCGCTCTACCATTCAAACAGGACCAACACATGGAGACTTTGAATTGAGTGAAGGGCCTAGAGGAAGAGTTGGTGGATGCACAATGCCAAATTACCAAGCTTAAGGCAGTCATAGATGCCCTGGCCCAATAAAATTTATTGAGTTTTTATTCTTTACCCTCCTACTTTTGCCTTTAACACTACTGATGAAGTCTTTTAGTTTTTTCTTTATCACTAAATGTTTGTAATGTCAATGTTGAAGTTTGCTTCAGTGTATTCCCTTCCCATAATGAAATCAATGAATTTTCTTTCTATTTTTGAATCAACATGTGGGATGATATTTCTACTTTCGCAATCTTTAATGCATTTGCCTAACACCCCTTATTTCAATTACGCTTTCGAATGCTTCTATTTGAATGAAGCTTCCAAATGCTTCTAATGCTCCCATTTAGTTATCATTTCATATTGCTCGATGCGCCCAATCGCTAGACACTTTCGCAATATGCCCAACATTTTCTAAAACTTAATGTTTCCACTATGTCTCTGGCTTTCCCAACAGTTTAATGTTTCCCCATAGAAAGCAACACTTATGCTTTCTTTATTCTTTTTTTCACTTTCAAAAGAAGATTAAACGCCTTATATAGGCCTTTGTTGAACTACCTTTTTTGAATTTCAAAACAAGCTATCAGCCTTTGGTAACCAATATGGCATCTTTGTATGGGAGGACACATTCTTGCGACAACATTCCCCCACATTTATGAGGTTTAATGTGACATGGTGAAATGACTACTAGTTTCTTACTCTAGTATCTCGCCTTGTCCTTAGAGTTGATTTTTTCATGTGTGATCCTTATATAAGGTAGCATTACACCATTTTCTCATTTTCTAAAAAATTCTTCCCAATTTTTCTTCTTTTTCTTAAGATTTCTTAGTTTCTCAAGCTTAATAATGGTTTTTGATAAATCCAACATTTACATTTGTTCCAACACCAAGAAAGAGTTCCACACCCATAGCCTACCCAACGGTATGTCATTGGTCCTGCCTTCCTCTTCCACTTTTCCTTAGCACCCACTGAAGGGTTTTGTTTTTGTTTCCTTGAACCCCCTCCAAGCGAATTTTTATCTTTTTCATTCAAACTTTTTAGCCCAATTTCTTAGGGAGTATAATATTTTTCCTGACCAACTAGTTTCCAATAACTAGTGATACATCATGTCATTTCATCACTGGATGCACAATCTTTCTCATTTGCCCATTTTCTTTGTTGGCATGTTTGAGTTAATTTTTTTCCTTAATAAGAGTCCAAACTCTATCGGCTAAAAATTTTACTCCCCAGGCTCCTTGGAGATAGTTTTTTATTCTTGTCTCTAATGGAGATGATGGCCGGAAAAATCATTCAATGTGAGTTAGCTGAGCCCATGGTCAATGACCATTTCCAAATTAGTAAGCAACCAATGCAACTTGTTTAGGAGTAGCGCTATCTCCTCTAGAATAGTACAATATAAGTTTTCTTAGGTATAGTCTAATGTCATTTGAAAAACTCTTCAAGTAAATTGTCTATCTTTCAAAGATTCTTGTAGGGAGGTTGATTTTCTGTGCAACTTCTTTGGTCAAGAGGTTCTGACTTCTGATCATTTGTCTTGCATTTTTATTTAGTTTGCAAAGTGGGATTCCGTAATAGAAAAAGGAAGCTCCTATTCTATTTTAGCATAGGCAGGGACTAACCTCTTCAAGTTCCCACCAAGATAAAGCTGCTACCCCTAGGGCTTCCATTGGTACCACCTACCAGTCTTTCGCTTCCACGAAACCTTCTAAGCAGCCTAAGAGGATTAAAATCGTAGCATGAAAGCGATCATCCATCCTTTCCCCCCCACCCTAGTTAATTTTTTTATTATGATTCCTTCTCCACTAGTTCTGCAAAAGAAAAGCTTCACCGTGGGGCCTCTTCAGGGATCAAAGTGTCATCTAGTGGCGGTTTCGCAAGGCTTTCCTACAAGGGTTCCCCCCCCCCCCCCATATAAGCATACATTCCTCAATTTATGATACGCACAATAAACATTAATTAATCTTTACTGCATAAACTTGTTGAATCATATTAAGCATCATAATTGCTTAAGCTTTCATATTATACATTCAATAAAAATGTATATTATCCTTACTTTACAATGATAAAATTACATGAGGATAAAATACATTCTGATTTTATGAAAACTAATAACTTAGCAAGAGCAAAAATGTTCAAGTGTAAGATAATAATCGTCTGCAACAATTTACCACAAACTATTTGCTATTTTCCAAAGGAGTTAAACTGATGACATTTGTGGAAGAAGAAGAAGAAGAAGAATGCAAGGGACAAGCAACAAGAAAGGTTGTAGAATGCTTCCATGAACAAAAATAATAGGAGACAAATAAGATTTCGAAGATGTGCTATAACGTACTTACATTGTCTATCAGCCTCAACGAGAAAATATCAACAGAAAAATGTAAAACAAGAAGTTAAAGAAGAAGCCATGATTAGAGAGCTTATTTTACGTTCGAGAAATTTGGACTACTTATATCTGATCAGTCTGTCCAAGATAAAGCACAAAGTTGAAGAAGCAACTCAACGGCTTGGCAGACAAATGAAGAAAGACAAAGAAGTAGCCACCCCGATGACCAGGCACAAGAAAAGAGACTTTGTCTGACCAACAAAGTTAAAGAAAAATTCGTTCGAGGATAAGAAGGCTTGATACAAGGAAGAGCAACTTCAGTTGAGCCAAGACAGATAAATCAAGATTGAAGAACCGAGGAAATTGCTAGAACAAACCCCTTCTATTGCTCAAAGTGTGCAGAAAAGCGAAAGAACTTTGCCTCATCTTCGGATTAAAAGATCGTCTATTACAATAGATAAAGTTTAGCCAAAGCAGAAGATGAAGTAAATGTTGCACAGTAGGCGTAGACAAAGCTGAATAGACAAAGAGTTACTTGGATCTAAATGGGCTACAACAGACAAAGACACAATCATTTACAACTGATGACAAATAAATGGGATGTATAAAGTATTCTAGCCAAAATAAAGTAAAACACATTTTGTCTATTGCTTACATCAGATGAATACCACACTTTGTCTATTCGAGCAAGTTGAAGTTAGCTTTGTCTGACACCTTCAACAGACAACAAGGAACAAAAGAAGAAAAATCATACTTCATCTGTTAGTGCAAGACTGAGCAAACTTTGTCTGTCACCTCCAACAGACGACGAAGAACAAAGGAAGCATATCTTATTTCATCTATTCATATTAAAGGAAATATTTATCAATCAATTAGCTCATCTTTATCAGCACCATTCAAAGTTAGTTTATTATCTTTAACAGACAAAGCATGTACACAAAGGATCAATTAACAAACAAATCTTCTGGAGGAATTTTGACAAATAAGGAAGTATTTATCTATCAGTCAGTTAGACTTCATCTATGTCAAAGTTCGTCTGCTACTTAATAGACAAAATCATTCTTATAAAAGTTCAACTGTCAGACAAACCTTGAAACAATTCATCTACAATTTATGGTAGACAAATGCAGATAGAGAAAGGTCTTGACTTGTCAAAGGAAAATCAATTTATGTGATTAGGCATACAAATGGCATCTGTACTCGAGCTGTCATTGTGTAGACTTATATCAGTCACCATTTTCGGCAATAAGCGGCGCTACAAGACTTTCAAAGTTGTAACGAGTTAAATGAGGAAACTCTTTTATCATAGCTCATCCTCCTCTCTGAACCATGTTGCAGTAGCTCGAGACAAAATAGAAAGATCTTGACTTCAATGGTAGAAAACTCAAATGGTCTTATTCATTCAATGCTACTCTCGTCTCTGTATTTAACGGATCCCATCTTCTCCAATGGTCAAGATTTTGAAGAAGCTATTTAAAGAGAAGAAGCGGGATGATTCGAAGGTGGTGAATGAACTCATTACAAATGCGCTCAACTTGATGAAAATCCTTCCACCTAGAGCGAAGAGCTTAAACTGTAATCTATCTTTTATAAGCTTAAATTTGCTTATCTATATGGCCATTACCTTTACATTTTGGAAAGATCTTTATGTACTGATAAAGCTGGAAAAGATCATATCTTCCCCTGTGCTTAAATGTGTAATAATTTTCTGGTTAATCTAAAAACTAGACAGTTTTTGGTAAACTCAATAAACCACATTATAATGAGTTCTTGGTAATTTTTGAATAATCATCAAGTTTTTTGGTGAGCCTCAAAACCAGTGAGTTGGTAGTGAGCTCCGGAAAACTATCAAGTTTGCTTCTGATCTTTGAAATGAGTAAGTTTCCTAGTGAGCTTGTGAAACCAGAAGAAGTGTAAGGGACACTCGTTTATGCCCCTTGGAGCTGGAATCCAGAAGAAGTGTCGAGAACACTTATATATTCCATTGTATGGGGTATAGTGGAACCCAAAGAATAATGAGTTGGTGTCCTTGGAAGATTGGATGTAGGGATAGGGTCCTGAACTACTATAAAAATCATCTTGTCTGTGTGTGTATATGTGTTTATTTTATTTATCTGCACTTTCCTGTTTTATTATTCATATTACGCCACACCACACACAAGTACAAAGAGAGGGAAATGATCCAACAAGGGTTAAGCAATGAATTTTTATTTACCCAATTCACCACTCTCCTCTTGGGTTAAGTCATACTATGGGCATCTTACACTTAAGTTCCCAAGGCTACTACCATCAAGGTTGAGCTTGAATCTACTCTTTACTGGCTTGTTCCAGTTCACAATCTAAACATTGCTAATTTTTGGTTCCACAATATTAACTCCAAACCTGGTAAGCAAGATTATATCCACACTAGACAACTACTTCACTTTATTCACATTATTTGCAACATACTTAATCCAATACATTATAAAGTTAAAAACCAAATTTATAGATTCAGAGATACCTTCCATTCTAGACAAACAATGATGCCGCCACAATCTCCAAATAACCACAGAAGGAATCAACGAGAACACAATCCCCAATTAAGTATACCGAGAAGCTCTATTAAACCACCCTTGAGCTCTTTCCTTCCAAACCTGCTGAGCAGTGAAATGAATACTGAATTTAGCATAGACTTTCTTCCAAACCTCTATAGCAAACTCTCCCTTGTTAGTTACATGATCAAGGTCTTTCATATGCCCCACATTGCAGCAATTACAACAGGATACCAATGAAATGTCACATCTTCGAACCTGTTCATCCACTGGAAGGTAATTAAAAGTAGCTTTCCAAATGTAAATAGCAATAGTTTTTTGGGATCCACTTGTTCCAAATCCAATAAGATCAATCAATTTTTTGTAGTTTAACACGAAAAATATCTCAAGCCGACTTGGTTGAAAACACCCCATTATTGTCAGACAGCAAAATCAAAGTATCATAAGCCTGTTTTAAATTGCCTACTGAGTCAATAATGTCTTTTGTCAAGCTGCCACCTAATAGATGGTTCATTTCTTTAACATCCCACCATCCCATGTGTTATTAAGCACTAGATCCTTCTCACACAAGTTAGGCTCATCAATTCTTGCCACCATACCACATAGAGCATTGTTGTCCATGAATTTATCATACCAAAGAGAGATGTTGCCCTGTCTGACTTATGATATTCCTCCTTCCACAATGACAATAATATGTTTAGCATATTTAGCCTTGAAATAGTTAACCCATAGCAAATTCTAAGTAAAAAATTGCCTAGCAAGCTTCATAAATAATGGGGTTATGAAGTTATGCCAGATGGTTAGTGGTGAACCATTTAATTTGTAAATGGAGCAAACCTAACATAAAAGAGTCTTATCTCGCATGAAGAATCATCTCTGGTCAGCCTCGTGGTGATAGAGCAATAATGCAAAAGGAAGTCAAAGTAACAATGTCTTTGGCCTCGTGGTAACAAAGCAATAATGCAAAAGGAAATGAAAGTAACAATCTCTCTGTCTCTCTCCGTTGTCTACTTTCTTTTTGCTTCTTTCACTTTGAATGAGTCGTGAATCAAAGATCCGGTCTAAAGTGAAAAAAAAAAAAAAAAAATTCAAACACATGGCTACCTGTTGATACATGCACACCAGAAACTTTTTTATGTCGTCATTCTAACCCACCTAGCCTTTTTCTTTGGGTCCACGTTTTTGCTGATGGGCCCCACAATGTGGATGACCTCGCCAAAACATCCAGCTTCGCATACAGAAGGAATATTGTGGTGTCGTGGCCACCTTTCCTAGGTCGTGGGTCCAGCAGCAGCATGGGTTTATATAATAATAATGAACCAGTCCGCTAATGTGGATTAGATCACGTTTGGAGTCGGCTCAACCCTTGCTATTTGAGTGGCATTAAAACGAAACTTTTACAATGACAGTATCGAAACATATATAAATAAAAACACCCAATTGAAAGAACTGCCGATATTTTTATAGGGATTGGCGATTCCTAATTAATTAATCAATCAGAATTGATTAGTATTTAGTTGTATATATATATGTGTGTGTGTGTGTGATAAGGAATAAGAGAGGATAAGATGAATATATGAAAATACTGCAAGAGAAAGGAGGTCATGAAAGGTACACTTTTTAATTGAAAAATAAATATAATAATTAAAAATATAAGTAACAATGAAAAAATTTTAATTAAAGAGATAAGAAATAAGTAAATGTGGCATTAGAGAATAGTGGGGATAAGGATGACTTGTACTCTCTTTTATGTTCGTGTAGGCTTTAAGATTGTTATTAAAGAGAAAATATCCACTACAAACGTTTGTAACCACTGCTAGCCTAGAAAGGCCACCATCTACCATCTATTATAAACGGACGGCTTCTGATGATATTGAAGCAAAGGGATAGCTCAGTAATTTCCACTAAGCTAACCTACTCGCACTTTCCCCTTCTCGACGTGAAGACCCGAGCTCCCTTCCTCTGTTTCCTACTCGATGTTATCCCTCCCAGATGGAAATCCGAGCTCCCATGCCTTTGTTTCCTCGACGCTATCCCTCTCAAATGGAAATATGAGCCCACGCCTCTCTTTCTTCCTCGACGTTGTCCCTTCTAGAAGGAAATCCAAGCTCCCAGACAAAAATTCAATGTTGTCCCTCCCAGACAAAAATCCCTCACCACAACAATGCATTCGACGAAGAAATTCCACCTTGCTATTATGGCCTCTCTCTCTTCCTCTCCCTTTCCCCTCCCAGCAATCCTAAATCATGATAGCGATTTTGACATTCTTCCTCTCCTTTTTCCTTCCCAAAAATCCCCTATTTTACCTTGGACACAATCATAGTTGTGGTCGCAATGATCTTATATGCACGTGCCTGTAAGAGATCTATGTACTGTTCGGTATGGCTGTTGTTTCGTTTTTCCTTTTTTAGATTTCCACGGAAATTTTCGTAGCAAGCGAATGTTACACATCTTCACATTAGCATATTGCATGTGTATTCGAGTTCTCTTTCAGTTCAGGATGAGGATGAGATGTTAGTTTTCTTTTGATATGTGTTTTCCTTTTGTCTTTATAAATCAATATAAATCAAACTTGCCCTGAGTTTATTATTTGATTGTTTTTTCTAATGTCTTGCCGATTTTATTTATATGCAATATCTATGAGAGCTTGGTCTCCGAGAGGATGAAGCAAAATTCAGTGATGTGTATATTTGATGACAGCCTGTTGGAAATTGTCCCAAGCCTATACTTGTAGTGCTTTTCCTTTTCACCTTTTCTGCAGAAATAAGATCAGCCCTACTAGTGATTGGTTCCTTTAAAGCATTAATCATTCCTCATTTTCTTTGCAAATGTTAAATCTTCAATTGAAGTGAGTGGGGTGATTCTGTGCTTAGTTGTTAGTCATGTGACTACTCAGTTTGCATCTTTCTATTTATAGAAATGTCTGAATCTGATTATAGATAGTGTTTTGCCTATACTAAGGTTTAAGGTATTCTTCTGAGGCACAAGTTTTCCGTAATGCATAGCATTCATGTTCATGCCCATTGACATTTTGTGGATGGGGTTAGCTAAATATTCCCCCTGATTTGATGAAACATTGTTAATTTGGCTTACTTGTAAATTTGATGGATTCTAATCAGAGAAGTAGTTTGTTTATTGCGAAATCCAAGGCTACTCTTTTTATAGATGTAGCCTCCTTTATATTTTCTTTTTTCTTTTTTAAATCATTTTTGACTAGACTAGATTAATTTATATGCATAATGTTTGTTGTATTATGTTTCTTTAAAATTTCCTTTGAAGTGGCTGAGCCTGTTTTACTACTTACGAGGTAACTGTCCATATGGTGGAATTGATATAACCTTACAATGGGATAGTTATGTATGTTCTTCTTGGTTATATTTTTGTTTCATTATTATTTGCTGCTGAACATAAAGTATAACCTATTGATAACATATATAGTAGGCAAATTGAGTACAATGTAAGACATGTAGTACTATTTAGTACTAAAAGCCATCATCAATACCAAATTCAAAATATCACTGATAATCGAAGTTTGAACCTATTTAATTCTGAGCAGAAGTTGAGAGGGCTAGCAAGCCTTCTATCCTACTTAAATACAAGGTTCAATTGTGTTCATTAGCCAAAAAAGAGACATACCTGAAGTAAGAGGTGTCAAAAATACTGTCTATGAAATCAAGATGGTTTATTATGTGTAAGGCCCTGGAAAATTTTATAAATGTAAATTTTTGTTATTGTAAAGTTTTGCTAATTTTGCCGGGTCGATAGGTTGTATAATTAAAGTTTTGAGAAA
>JAYJMB010002646.1:0-15039 GCA_036873735.1 Pouteria campechiana
ATATATGCCTGCACTTCAAAACGCTCAGTTGCCAGGGCTGCTTGGAGCAATCGACAAATCCAGTCGTTCAGTCTGGTTTTCATTTACAAAAATGTGTTTTAACAACCCTCTCATGCCCCCCCAAAAAAGGAGCGGGAGGGAGAGAAAATGACCAGTCTCTCCCCCATTTGCACCCCTCTCGCCCTCCACTACAAAGAGGAAAAATCTCCAGTTCTCGACATGGAGGATATGTAATTCATCCTCACACCTTGTGTCCCATCCTTGAACAAGTTTATCAGCTTATGAGTCAGCACATAGATTCTAAGCCGTAAAACCAGTAAGGCGACTGCAACTTTCTGCAGTTCGAATGAGTATTTGTCCAATCTATCCCTAAAAATCTCCCAAAGGAATGTTAATGTAGAAGCTCAATCATGCTAAACTTTGCATGTCAATATTTGCCAATGTTGGGAGAGATGGGAAAGAGGATGCCACTGCTTAGATGCACTCGTTGCTTTCCATTATATCATACGGGAGTAATATATAATAAATAAAACAAAGTAAATTTCTACTTGGCAGTTTGAAGAATTCAACTATATGTGTGGGGCCGTGGCTACCATGTGCTATCCCGTAGATTCTGCACAATGTTGTCGGCACCGTGGCTCCTAGATGCTGGCACCACATTCTTAAATTTTATTTGACTGTTGTGAAGACTTTGTAATAGCCCCATGACGCCTTTTGTGAGGGTTGCATGGGCATCAACTACATAAAGGCAAATCCGTGAGGACTATGATAATCCATAGTGGACAATACTTCAACGGTATGACTATGAGTTATTACAAATAACATCAGAGCCAATCCCCAAAAGTCTAACAACAGGAATGTGTCTAGCAAGAACGTTGGAATCCTAGAGAGGGTGGAAAGTATGATATCCTACATTGCCTGAGTAAAGAGGGACTCTTGACATTTATATGTGGGCCTTATAAAAACCTATTGAAGCGCCTTTTGTAGGAGTTATATAAGCATCAACAACAGAGGAGTAAAGCTATGAGGACTATAATAGTCTAAAGTGGACAATACTTTAATAGTGTGGCCACAGGCTGTTACAGACTTGACGGACATGATGGACATGGGTTACTGGATTTATAACTGTCATACGTTGATTTCTAAAATATTTTCTTGTATTTCGAGTTTCATTTGTCTGCAGCCAAATGAATGGAAAACCAGCTAGATCAGTTGCTTTAACTGATTTCGAAAAGGAATCTATACGCCATCCTTGCTTACTCACAATGAAACCGATCATATATGTTGCTAACGTCGTAGAACCTGATCTTGCCGAACCCACAATGAAACCGATCATATATGTTACTAACGTCGTAGAACCTGATCTTGGCTGATTTGATCTTAGATTTTTTTATTTTAATATTTTTAATAGAATAAAAAATAATTAAAATAATATAGTAGTATAATAAAACATCTATATATTTAAATTAATATTTGTGATTTATATTTTTTTAAAATCATGTGGTTTTAATTTTTCAAAAAAAAACCAATAATGTTAAACCGGTTGGACCATGCACTTTGACCGGTTGGCCGACCGGTTTGTTTCCGGTAACACTGCTAATTACACTTTCATTTATTACTTTTATTTTAATTTTTGTCAACTTTGGTTTTAAAAAGTAGTACATAAGACTGCAAACAACATTGCAAGCGGTCATGGGTTGCATTGAATATAAACTCGAAGTCAAGGCACAAAAGAGTCAAGTACAAGGCAATATTTGAAAATACTCCATATCTCACCTAAATCATTTGATTAAGTAGAGAAGAGAACATTGGTCATGTGCCGTGTTTGGACCGTATCTCTTCGTATGGTTAATCAAGATGCAAGCACTTTAACCTCCACGGAGTTGAAACACACACATACAAACATCAAGGCATATACCTAACCTAAGGTTGATTTGAAGAATAGATAACCATGACAAATTCTTTTTTTTTAATTATTATTACTTATATTTTTAATTATCTTTTTTTATCTAATTTAATCTTATTTTCTTTATACATGACATTATGCGTATTAATTGTTTACCTCAATTCATTTTCATTTTTTTCTTTTGTTTTTTTTTCCCTTCGACCAAACAGAAAAAGTAGAAGGATAGAAGTCCCTTCATAAAAGAGGGTAAAAGTTCCTGTTTCTCTCATTCATTTTACTTATACAACATTTATCTATTCTTAATTATTTAGTATCTTTTCTAATGATTATTTTTTTTAAAATAAGTCTATGTAGCTATTTATTGTTTATTCATTGTATGACAGACATTCTCACATCTCTTTTTACCCCTTTCATTATTATTTTCCCCCCTCAGTTACATCTCTTTTATTTCAAATAATTTACAATTCCCCAATAATTTTCAATAGTAAATATATTCTTATAAGATTTTAATTATTATGGCTTCCTTATTAAAACTATTAAAATTGTCAATTATTGCCCTAGACCACCTAAATTCATGAATGTTTACTCAATTAAAACTTAAAAAAATAAAGAAAGAAGTAATATTGAATCTTAAACGATAAAGTTTTGTAGGTCACATGAATCTTCAATTGATATGATGATTTTTGTATCTTATTTAAATAAGTAGTAATAAACATGATAAATAGATTAAATATAACATATACACTATTGTGGCTATAGATCAATCATTTGTATGGCAATTTGTTAAGTTTTTGTGTCTTGTTTTCTGCAAGATTTAGTGGGCTTGCATAGGGATGCAACTTGGGTCAGGTTAACCCAAATTCAACCTGATATTTTTAAGGGTTTGGGTTCATGGTAACTCAAACTTGAATTCTAATTTGGGTTGGGTTTGGGTTGATGGCAACCCAACCCCAAATCCCACCTGAATTGCATATCATTAGTTATAAAATTAAAAATTATACATTTTTTGTTTATTATCATTCATATCACATTGTTCCTTATTTTTGAAATTTATTTTGTGACGCACAAATAATCTACCAATTTTATATCATTTTCATGATTTTTATCTCTATTCTTAATACAAGCGTATTTTTCACTAGTTGATCTTATCTCCCTAGTTTTATCCTCATCTCCATGTCCTTTTTAAAAATCTACTTGGACCTAATTAGGTGTTATTTGAACTTATGTCTTATTTAGCAACTTGATAAAATTATTATCTTATTTGGATTTAGAACTTTAGTTTGATGTTGAAAATTTAAATTTTAAGTATTTGATAGATTAATTTTATTTGAATATTTTTGAATGCCAAAAATGAATATTTATTTTTTTACTTCTTCACGTGATCCGAATTCAACCCAAACCTGACCTACCGAATTTGGGTTAGGGTAGAGGTTTTAAAATTATAGTTGAGTTAGGGTTATGGTTGAGATTTTAGACCTTAGATTAGGGTTAGAGTTTACCTTAACCTGATTAATTTAAGTTCCACCCCTAGGCCTGCATATGTGAGATGGGCCTCAGGAGTCCATATAGAAAATCCACTAGGAAAATTATATATTGATGTTTCAGTTAAGGATTCAGTAAGAAAGGAGCATTGTAGGATTAAGGTTAGGGTTGAGGTGATGAGTCATCATCTTATCTCCCTAGGACCGTGAAATTAATGGCTACCAATTTTCCCTTTGCTAATTTCCTTATCTAACTTGTAGGAAAAATCCAGGACAATATAATTAATTTGAAAATAAATCCTTTAATCGATAGTCTTCGGTGACTATAAAATGTGAAGGTGAAATTGCATGGCATTCATATAATTTTCCACCCCACAGAAGTTTCGGAACATGATAGCATCTAGAACACAAAATAAAACGACAAAAGACTTGTAGCAAAGCACGAGGTGGGGCATGGTTACAACTTTTCATGATGGAATAATTCACACACGGTAATTCACGTTGTCCACATGGAAGTTCACCTAGGGAAGCGACTTTGGGACTTTAATTAATTTTCTGATCGTGGACAACCTGTCATATCCCAAAACCCACCCTAGTCGGGTACATGGCATTCCCTACAATCCTAGGGTGTGTTTTGGAACGAGGGGAGGATGTAGGGAAAAAAGTTGATGAAAAATTGAAAAAAAAAAGACAAAGAGAGTGATGTAACTCGTGACAGTGTAATAATTAAAAATAAAATAAATAAAAATAAAATTGGTAGGCTTTTGTATAAAAAAATGAAATAATGATTGAAATATAGATAATAATAAATAAAAGGAAGATTGTTAGATGATTAAGATATTAAATCATATTAAAAGGTTTGTAAAATTGGGTGAAAAAGTTTGAAAAATTTTTCAATTTTTTTTCCCTATGACCAAATACACCCTTCAGGTACAAAAAGCATAAACAGTCATATAAGAATTAGAGCAAATAATTTTTTAAATAAATTCCAAATAAATCCCATCATAAAAATATGTCTATAAAAATCTAGCTATCAAAACATATCCAAACGTATCTACATAATTCCAAAAGCTTACTTTTGTTGGCAGGCTAACCCATTTGGGGCCTAATATATCCAACTGCTTACCCCCATTGGTAGGTTAACACACTTTTGGGGTCTAAAATATCTAAACATATTCACATAATTCACTTACTTATCCATGTAAATCTAAATATATATTCAAATACATATCCACATAAATTCCATAATCCTTCCACATCCAAAAAAAATTATCATATCATAAAATATTTACATTCCACATAAATTCAGTTACATATTCATATAATTTCGCTGTTAGATAGAAATGTTAAATCATGCAATGAAACACATTTATATATTCAAAATCAACTCAAAAAATGTGAGAATCACTTAACCACATAAATCTGATATTAATTGCAGAAATATAATGATGTAAAATCTGAAATCATATAATTAAACACGTCTATATATCAAAACAAACTAATGATGTAAAATTTACTTATTCGTCCACGTTAATCCAACATTAAAGATAGAAATACAATTTTTGTTCTCAGAAAGCATTTTGAATCTAATATAGACTAGAAATATGAGAATTACTTACCTCTATCAATTTCTACTAACATTAAATACAAAAATAGAATTTTCATTTCTTATAAGACATGTAATCTGAAATTGTGCAAGTAAATATATTCATATATCAAAAATACATTGTAAATATAAAAATTAATTATTTGGAATCATATTTCCAAAGGCATAGTTGAATTCCAAATATTCTTTAACCCATTCACCTAAATTTATATAATTTCATAAATATAAATTTCCTTTTTATTCGAATAATCACTAAATTTTATTCCTCATGTTATTTTAGTATTGTATTATATTTATTTATTTTAAATTATATTTTATTTACTTAAACTCGTCATTCTTATTTATCTCCATTTTCACTTCTATTTTTTATTTTACTTTTATAAATTTTCCACAAATAGTGTAACTTATTTATATTTTTACAAATGAAAAATCCATTTTTATATTTTCTATCATAAATTATATAAAATATATTTTTTATTATTTTTGTTACTTTTATTGTTGTTGTTATTATTATTAGTATTATTTTCTTAGCTTGGCTCATTACTATTCAACTGGGCTGACTCTACAGGCTATCACTCCCAACTCAACCTACAACTATTTAACCCATTATTCCAGTCTGAGGCCAGTTCTCTTATGAAGCCCGACAGAGACCATACACACCTCGTCCCACCATTTTTAAAATTAAGTTCTCAGTCATTACCATAGATAGTGTATCGAAGTCACGGGTTTGTTGGTGGTGCTGGGTGGCGGTATGCAAAGCCCCCCAAACCCAACTCGAGCTGCCTATTACAGCCCTTATCTTCTCCGTCTTCTTCTCCGTGAGTGGTTAGTGTTGGTAGATAACTACTATGGATGTGACAGCATTGTTGGGCGGTTTTCCTCCAACGTGGAGGGCCCACTTGAGCACTTATGCTCAGCTTATGCACTATGCGCATAAACAAAGATAAATATAAAAATCCTCTTGGAATGGGTCGCAGCAACTTCGGTTGTTTACCGCTTCTCTCTCTTGTCAAGCCATCAAAGCACATGTTGTGCAGTTTTGGTTGAAGCCTTCCATCATCTTTGAAGCTATCAAGAAGTAAGGGATTTAGTAAAGAAGTTTTCAACCTCTTCTTAGTGAATTTTATAATTTTGCTTGGTGAGATTCATCTTTATTATTTTCTTGTTAAGTTTGTAAAAAATCATATTTATGGTGTGATGAAATCCTTTAGTTTTTATTCGGAATAACAGATTTTATGATCTCATTATTTTACAGTAGAAGTTTTTTACCAATTAGGTCTTTAGTTTTTTTCTTCACATTTGAGGCGTTTTACATGGAAGTTTTTTTGTGTGTTCATGAGTTTAATTTCTTTAGGTGATTGATTTGTATTGATTAGAATTTGTAATTTTCTATTTGATTTGAACAAAAAGATGTAATTTTTCCCAATAAGCATTGACTACTAAGTTCCATAGACTTTTTCTTCTCCATTCTTCGGATTATAACTTATACAATATTGTAGTCCTACCAATGACAAGGTATTGAAGAGACTTAACCATTGCTAAAGACTCTAGCTAATGTAACAAGCTAAGTAAGTTCTTTTAATGCTCTACTTATATTTTAATGCAGGCAATGCAATCTTTGAGGGTACGTCCTCTTGCTTTGGTACTATAAATTATTCAAACACTCTCTTTTAATATATAAATTTATAAATTTAATATTTTTAAGGAAAGTAAAAAGCACCAATAAAATCGCACGCACACACACACATACACTCTTCTAGTTTTCTCTATTAGAGAACCTAGGCACAAGGAGTTTTTAGGCAATTGGAAAGGGGCAATAGGGGTGCAATTGGAGCCAAGTTCAACCGGCTGAACCCAAAGTCTTTCTGTGCTTAAACTTACCTTTTCCAAACCCAAACCCAAAGAACTAGGGTTCAACCTGAGCCCAATTTAAAATTAGTTTGATCTAGGCTTGGTATCAACTCAAACTCGATATCAATATAAATTTTTAATATTTTTATTATAGTTGGATATTAATGTTTATGCATATGGCTACATATTTATATTTAATTACAGAATAAAATAGGCTTGCTAGTCTAATATAAGGAGAAAGACTTAATAAGATTTGGTTCTTTAAATTTTAATACTTTTTAAATAGTGTGTTATTTTTCATTAGTTTAAAATATGAATGGGTAATTTTTTATTTAGTTTGAGCTTTGAAACATGAATGGGCAGTTTCAAGCACTAAATGATGTGTTATTTTTTTATTTAGTTTAATATATAAATGAGCAATTTAAACAATAATATTTCAATCAATCTAATTATCACTGAACTTTTACTAGATTTTCATCAACCTAAAACTTAATTCGAGCCTAATTTTCAAAAATAGGGTTAAGGTTAAAGTTTTAGAAACCCCTAATCATGCACATGTGAGGCGAAAGTAAGGCATCAAGTAAGGGTGAAACCTATCTTACTCTGTAAACTATTCTATGCAGTCCACTTAGAAATGGTCCGATGATGGTCCGCATTCAAAGGAGTAAAATCATCCATTGATGGGGTGATTGGGACTGCTTGGCAAGGTCGAATTTTCAGCCCTCTGGTCTAGCTCGTGGGACCTACTATTTCGAACTGTTCTAATTATTAGACTCATCCCTATGCATTTCAACCCACTGTTTGGAATTATTCTTACTAGACTCATCTCAATGCGTTTCAACCCACGATTTGGGGCTGTTCTTATAGACTCATCTCCAAGTAATTCAACCCACTATTTGGAAATGTTCTTCTTAGACTCATCTCCATGGATTTCAACCCACTGATTTGGAAGTGTTCTTATTAGACTCATCTCTATGCATTTCCACCCGCTATTTGTAACTATTCTTATTAGACTCATCTCTATGCATTTCAACCCGCTATTTGTAACTATTCTTATTAGACTCATCTCCATGCATTTAGACCCACTATTTGGAACTATCCTTATGAGACTCATATCCATGCATTTAGACCCACTATTTGGAACTATCCTTATTAGACTCATCTCCATGCATTTAGACCCACTATATGGAACTATCGTTATTAGACTCATCTCCATGCATTTCAGGTTTCTCTGTCCAACGGTGGGAAAGGAAAACAAAACTGTAGGAGGGTTAAAAGGCAACTTAATTTGGGACTCCCTTGGTGCAATTTTCATGAATGCCTTGAAAGTGTACTAATATTACATATTTATCCTTTTAGTTTTGAAAATTGCATCTCTATATTTAAGAATTGTAGCATATTATAAAAAAGGGTAATTATTCAATGTACTCCGAGTGTACCATTTATCCCTTTTAATTTTTTAAATTTGTAATGTTTTGGTAAAATTCAAATCAGCCATTACATTTAAAACGAATGATTTAACCAAGATAATCTTCTAAATTTATATTTGTTATGATCCACCCAAATTTTTGATAAAGACGATTTTTGGTATAATAAAAATACATACGATAATAAGTAAGGTGAATGATTTGGATCTTACTAAACATTTTAATTTTAAAAAATATAATGGATACATAGTATACTTGTGTACATTAAATAATGTTACTCTTAAAAAATATGTTGGTGGGTGTTTTGTGAAAAAACTGCCGCTGTTGAGGGACATATCCTTTTTAAATCTATAATGCTCACTCATGAATTATAATATCTTGTGTGTACCGATGAAAACGTTAAAACTACAGGGGGCAATGCACAATATCAGGATCCAAGCTTTTAGTTTCCATCCCCAGTGGCAGTACACGAAAATCCCATGCAAGTCACTGTCAAAATGGTTAAATGCGTGAAAAAATCACAACGACCAATGTCAATTCCTTACGAAATTTCAACGTCTTTTAATAATTTTTTCAGAATCAAATGCGAATTAAGCTTTATCTATCGTTCAATGAGCGATTAGACGATATGGATTGTGACAAAACCATATGACTAGGAATATCACCCATGTGTTAAACGGTTGCAAGCGCACATCAGAAGCGAAAGGGAGCCCGTTCCACCGTTCCAGGGCACCATATTCCACATCGGCGGCTACCATGTTCTCGGTGGCTTCGCGCTTATATGAAAAAGTGCCTTGCGAAACATACGATTAAATAAAATGTAAATTAAATATCTGATCTGTCCACAATATGAAAATAATTAAAAAGTATTTTTTAAATTAAAAAAATAAATAATAATTATTAAATTTTTATTTCGTCTTTAAAAATTACGATCAAATGGTCAGGATCTCATGAAATAATCCTGGACTGGGGGCCGCGGTCGATCTGCAATCGAGATGGTTTTCTTATCCGTGATTCCAAATTATGTGGGTCCCACTTGAAGAGCATGGATCTTGGGGTCCACCTGTATCTACCCTAACAGCCACATGCGTGTAGACAAAAGGCAATGCGATCGAGGGCGTTCTCTTTGAAAAAGATCATGAGCAACGGCACGGCATTCACCGTTGAACAAGTGTTTGAGTGAACAAGTAGAATATTGCACGGTCTATTCAGAGGATTTCAGGTCGTGCATGATTCCCTTGTTTTGTTTGTTACTCCTAACAGTTGGATCTCATTAGTTATCACAAATAAAATAGAATAAGTGTAATAAATTAGCCTTATTCAAGTGTTGGGGCCTTCCAATGGCACAATTTTCCAGATTTAGTGGAATGAATTCTCCGACTTCATGCTTAGTTTAAGATCCCTGAAACTCCTCCTACTTAAGTTTAAGATTAGCTATATGTTAATGCTCAGGGCACATGGTGCTAATTATAAAATCCTATGGTTTGATATTCTACCAAGGAGCTATGACTTTCAAAATGGACCATTGGCATTGGGTCCATTTTTGGATACTAGAAAAAGGGGCCGGAAATATTTCCACCCTTTTCCTCCTCTTTTTCTTACATTATTCTTTGTATTTTTAATCATTAAATCTATTTTTACTACCATTAATTACATTTAATATATGCTTATTCACTTTATAGCTAATTTTATTATTTTATTATTTCCTCTTCTTCACAACTTACTTTTTTGGCCCTTTTCTTTTCTTTTTTCAAATATTCAAGTATCATATATATGTATATATATATATATATATACATATATAGATCAATGTCAATGATAATTTTTTCCATTATAATGACGATTATGTGAATAGGTAGTGTGACATCCGATCATTCTATTATCATAAAATATTCATGCACACAATAACTACTAATAGGAGCATCATCTTAACTAAAATTTATCACCCAATTGCTAAATCTAATTTTTGGCAAAACCACCCTCGCAATTAGAATAGCTCGCAGCTTACCAAACCATAGTTTCGGAATCATAGTTGGCAAGATAATTTGAATACCAATTCAATCTTAGACATATTCCATTGGAAGATAAGAAGCAAAATTACATTGTCTAAAGAAATATACTAAGTTATTATAATTATTCACACATCAAGATCTAGATACAATCATTTAATTATATACCAGGTAAATAATTTAAATTGTTTAAATAATAAATTATTTAAATAATGCAACTTGAATACTACTATGATCATATTATTTTCATGTACTGGACTCCCTCTTCCCCTTTTGGTTCTCTTATGTCATAAAAGTCTACTTTCCTGCTTAAATACTAAAATAAAATAGGTATGAATTTTATAACTCAGTGAGTTAAATAGTTTTGCTTTAATTCAGTCCAATATCTTTTAGTCTAGTATTTAATCACTATATGAATATAAAACATTCACGTCCATGCTATTATCTAGATAATTAACTCATGCATGCCATGTACACCTATTTTATGTAAGATTTAATTAGTCATTGACATATAAAATATATATTTCATGTAACCATGCTACATCCTCTTTAACTTTTTCAATTATCTACGGAGTCTCAAGCTTAGTGATCATACTAATATTAACTTAGTTCGATTACTCACTTTTTACAGTAAGCCCAACTCAAGTAATTAATCATACTTACGCAATTCATCAACTCTAATGGAACATTAAAAAACATGATAATAATATAAATATTTGATCTTTACATAACTCATCAAAAATATGTATGATTAGTATTTCAATTAAAAATATAAAAACATGATAACAATATAAATATTTGATTTATGCATCAAAAGATATGCATGATTGTATTTCAATTAAAAATCTAACACTACATCACATGCAAACATTCCATAATAAGAAACATTAAAATATAACATATGAAATAATTTCATGCTAAAAATATGCAATTAAAAAAAGAATGCTTTTGCGAATAATTTGGGTGGGAATTTACTTACCTCTAGTTCTACTCTAGAAGTTATTTCTTTTAGCTAAAACATTTCTTTCTTTTTTGAATTAATAAAAATATAAAGCACACTTGATGTTAGTGATTATTTATCACCTAATGTTTTATTTCTCATCATCTAACCGAAGATAACTTATTTTCCTTAAATATCCTTTATATATTTCTTCTCACTCATGGCTTTGAATTAATTTCAATATGCTTTACATATTTGTAATTAACCATTCGTATGATAAAGAATCCAATAGTGAGTAATATTAAACTCCTTTTCTCCAGTCCCTTTAATAATCTATCTTCATATAAATGGGTTTTTCATGTCTTATTCAGTACATAAATAGGCTTATATTGAAACTAAATTTCCCATAAATGGTTAAACCTATATATTCACGTGATCTCTATCATAGCCATATTATGCAGCACATACAACCTCTATTAAGGCCAAAAGCCTATTTGCTATTATTCATTTCTATACTATATCTATTCAATGCATTCTTAAATCCTCATTAATGCTTAGTAGATCAACAATACTTCTAAAATCATTTAACCATCAATTAATAAATATGATTTCATATAAATAGATTTTGAATGCCCAAGCATATCACTTATTTATCTAGACCTTCAATAGTTTTAATATTACTATTGTTTGGGTTGTACCCAAACCCATTCTCCTAGAATCCTGTAAGAGGATTCTGCAAGATAAAAAAAAATGTCAGAGAACGCCGAGGTGGTCCTAGAGGGGGTACTTCGACTCTCAAGTTAGTAAAGAACCTTAGTAGGGGGTGTAAATACTAGAGGGAGAATTGATCTCTAAGAGAGTGCATACCTGTTGTATTTATGATTATATTTGTTTTAATGTATTGGGATAATTATAGTGGGATGAAGATTATTGTCCAGAGAGAGATTCTAGAGGAATACGTGTCCTTAGTTCTTTTAAGAGTCCCTTCTAGGGAATAATTTTGAAGGCTTACCGAACTATGTTGTGGTTGGAATAGGTTTCCCATTTAAATAAGACTCTGACATGTTGTGGTGTCAGTTGGATAATAGATATCCAGTGTTACAAATCCCTAACAACTATTATCCAACATGCCACCTTATTTTAGCTCATACCATTCACATTGGTGGCATATTCTTTTGGTTTAAACTATCTTCCACACTATCCTATCCAACCTATTTTAATATATCTTTAATCCCTCATTGACTTTTCATAACCCGTATGGAAATCTAAACATTTGAATTTGATAGTTAAGGGACATAAATGAATCCTAGTTCCATTGTTTATCAATGGTGAAGTTCATATACACATTGCCAAATGCATTTTCAATTTGTTAGTACCCAACATCACATGAAAATATGTATATCATTAATTATTATCATTACTTTTAATCCTCATTAATTCTTGATATCACAAATAATAGAACCCATTACTAGTGAAGGGAAGACAACAATTTTTGTTTCCCTGTTCATTGGAAATACATCAAGCACGAGCTAGGACCCATCATTCATGTCTCTTCCATCTTTTTCATCTACATATTCCTTTTGATTTCAATAAATCACAAGTCTCTTGGGAAAGAAATATACTTTTCCACTCATTTTTAAAATTTTGACCACAAGGAAAATGACTAAGATGCATAAGATCGTTTTCCCCAGTTGTCAATGGTGGGTTTCTGTTTTCGGTGGACATACCCATTGAAACTTCTTGCCATCTTTAAGATTTAATTTACGGAATTCAATCTAGAAATCATCAACTCCCTCAAACCTTAAAGTTTAACTTAATTTACTACTAGGTTCAACATAAATCATTGAAAGCAAAGATTGTTTACAGTGAAGAACCCACCTGCAGATCCTGGCTAATAACTTCTAGTTTGTATGTCCAGTACTAAAAGAAAGCCTGTTGGTGCAAGTACTTGGAAAATAAGAGAAAAATTAAGGAAAATGAAAAATAGACAAACCAGAAAATAAGCTTTTCTTCTAGGTGTGTTACAAAGTCATTTTCTTTAAAGCAATATTTGCACCTTTATAACTATTCATTAAATCCTTGTAAATTACGTTGCATGATCACTTGCGAGTGAAGAACCGACCGCTACCATGAAGCAGCTTGCTTGCTGCCATCGACTTTAGAATGATTATGCAATTGATCACAATTGCATAATCATTCTAAAGCATATTTATTATTATTATTTTGGTGTGTGTAACTATACAAAATCACAAACTATTACAAAATGGGAGTTTCGCAGCGCGACTTTCCTCCTTTCTTCTTTCCTCCTTTCTTCTTCTCTGGTGACGTACGGCAACGGCTCCCTCCTCGACTTCAACTAGATCAGCGATAGAAGGGGTGACTTTCTGCTCTAAATCCCTCCCTCATTCTCTCTCTCTCTCTCTCTCTCTCTCTCTCTCTCTCTCTCTCTCTCTCTCTCTCTCTCTCTCTCTCTCTCTCTCTCTCCTTCTTCATTACCGACAACAGCAATGGTGATGAGGAGCGGGTTCTCTGAAAAATCTGGATGAGTAGCAGTAAGAGGAACAACTCTTTTTCTTTCTCTTTACGTTGCTTCTTTTCTTCTCTTTCTCATTTTACATTTTTTTTTTCAATAATAGCAGTGGAGAAAATGGGTAGCCAGGCACCCTTGTTTTAAAAAAAGGATCGGGCTAGTCGGTTCGACTAGTCGAGCTCGGAATTGGCTAAGGCACCCATCTAGCTGAGGTCGGTCAATGGTTTTGCTTTTTAAAAAAAAAAAAATTCCAAAATTTCAATAAGCATAAAGGAATAAGAAAGATTGAAATTATGCTATTTTGATTAATTTGATATATATATTTAATGAATTTTATTGATCTTAGATTATTTATTATACATTTTAGGTGATATATATTTTTAAAAATTTAAATACATCATTGGTTCAAACTGGTTTGCTACACCGGTTGAATTGGTTAACATTCAAATGATTCAACTTTCGATTTAGTTTTCTAAACATTGTGGGCCCAGCTTTCCAAAGCAAGCTGGCAGCATGGGATACGGCAAGGGCAAGCAATTGATTTCCCCACGCCACATGTGGGGTCTACAGGCCGATAACGAAGATACAACTTTCAATACCATCCCTTCTACTTTTCAGGAACACGAGCGAATTTAGCACACGTATAAATGGTACTTGTGAACTATCGTCAACAAATATGGACGTGAGGACCTCCAGCAAGCCGAACCATTCCATTCAACTGCAGTGAAATGCAACAGTCCACACGCCAAAGCAACGTGTTTGAAGAAAAATCCTTCACCCTTATATATTCATTTGTTCGTTTACAAACTCAAAGGAATAACATGCCATGAAATTTCCCCCGTCTTCTGCTCATATTTCTGTTAGTTTCCATTCTTCATTTCCCCACCAAAATCCGCAACACACCTTCTTCCATCTCTTCATCAATTGAAGATGGCCGGTGAATCTGCTTCGTCAGATGACATCTCCCTAACGGAAACACCGACATGGGCGGTTGCTGTTGTTTGTGCTGCCTTGATCACCATCTCAATCTTCATGGAGCATGCTCTCCATCTCCTCACCAGGGTATGAATATTGGATTGATTATATATTTACAATTACTTTGCCATCCATTCTTTGTCTGTATTATAACATGCTGGTGTTGGTTTAAATTCTCAGTTTCTGTTTCTTGGAAGAAAAAGGAGGTCTCTCAATCAGGCAGTGGATAAGATTAAGGCAGGTGAGAGAGAGAGAGAGAGAGAGAGAGAGAGAGAGAGAGAGAGAGAGAGAGAGAGAGAGAGAGAGAGAGAGAG
>JAYJMB010002647.1:0-11343 GCA_036873735.1 Pouteria campechiana
ATTGTAGACTCTGGGTCTGGCTGTGATTGCCTAAAAGCAATGTAGGACAAAGATGGATACGGATGGTAGATGTTTAATCAAGAGCCTGCAACTCTAGGTCTGGGCGTCTGGCTAGGAAGAATGTCCTGGGTCTCCTGCACCAACACCTCCCAGATACTAACCGTCTGAGCAACTAGGGGCGTTAACGGTCGGGGTTTGAGCTTTAATTATAAAAACCTCGACAGTAATCCTTTTTAATTATAAAAACCTTGACAGTAATCCATTTATAACCCGTGTTTAGCACACTGTGTTGGCTGATTGACAACGGGTTAGCTATGGTTAAGCAATCAATAAAAGATTAAGCAATTAGCCACATAAAGCAACCCACAAACCTACCAAATAAACTCAAGCAAATTAAAATTAAATACCATTTATCGAATAGTCAAAGCAATATCAATCCAACATGATTACACAATAACATCAATCCACATTAGTTGTATTAAATTACATCCAATACATATTGAAATAAAAGTTGGAATAAATAAAATTAGCATACTCTTTATATTTAAGCTTTATAATTCTTCATTCATCTTATTCTTATTCTTGAATACTTGGATACTAAGTTATTACCAAGTTGTCAGACTAATGGGTTGATGAGTTGTGTTATCGGGTTGATGGGTTGTAGAACCCCAACTCATGACCAACCCATCTAACTATTATGGTAATCATCAAACTAATTAGCAACCCAAATACCTAAAATATATAAACCTATTTTGTTTTTTTATCAAGTTGGGTTGACCACATCATTGGTTGACCTGTGACCATTAACACCCTTAAAAACAACATGTATGTGGGTGAAATTGCGCAATTGTATTCGGTGGGTGGGTGCCCATTGTACAAAATTGGAATAGTTGCAACTAGGGATGTAAGTCGGGAGGGTTTGAGTTTGCCCAATTTTAACCCTCATTTTTATAATATTTTCTCAACCCTAATCCTAACTCTTATTTTTATAACTTTTTTCTAATCTT
Source organism: Pouteria campechiana (assembly GCA_036873735.1). NCBI lineage: Eukaryota > Viridiplantae > Streptophyta > Magnoliopsida > Ericales > Sapotaceae > Pouteria > Pouteria campechiana. The sequence goes on from JAYJMB010002647.1 coordinate 1,008, forward strand.
AACCTTAACCCTACGTGTGCATGTTGACTTCGAATTCGGGTTAAAAGCTTCATCCATTATAGAGCTTGTCAAATGGTTGGCTTGGATTGATTAAGGTATACATAGGATGTTAATCATGAAATTGGTGCTAGGTCGGCAGTGTGAATGGAGGCCATTAGAGCTTTATAAAATACAACTCATGATCGTAACTTTGCATTTGTCTTTTGTTGTCTATTTTCGACAATAATACATTGTCCATAGTATTATATGCTCCTATGAACTTAAATTTCCAGACTGAATAGTTGTGGCTAGATTTTAAATTCTCGAGGGCCCTTTTTTTTTATCTTTTCTAATAACATGGTGCAACACATGGGTTCACATTTTAAGATATCATGTGATCTTTAAGATGTGATTTTGTAGTGGTGGGTCTGGGGCCTATTTTTCATTAATCAAGATGTTTGGAATGTTATGTTCATATGTGTTGGGTCATAAGTCATAACCCATTTTTCATTTGTCACTTTGTTACCTTGAATAGATAGCCCTTGGCTAGTTTGATGAAAAGAAAAAGAAACTAAAAAAAAAAAGAAAATAATCTCATTAATATAGAGAATTATATTAACTATAAAATGAATAAAGATAAAATAAATATTTTTATTGTAATATGAATATTGAAAAGAAAATAGAATTATAGAGTAGATACATGGACCGAAAACTAGGAACAACTCTTCTTGCTAGCTATTGGTCAATTCGAACCTAATGTGGTCTTTTCACCAAATAAAACTCTTGCAAAATTCATCATGCTAGAAATTTGCAGTGAATGACAAGGTTAGGTGGGCCATATTATGATCAAGTTGAGGTAAGAATAATGTCTTTTCAAATGATATGAACCCAATTACGTTGGATACAAATAAGTCATACCAAAGTATAGGATTGCAACCTTACAAAGGGCTAGGGGCATTTTTTATTATTTTTATTTTTTATGAAGGGATGTGGGTTTTAGTTGGAGCAAGTTGCCCCACTCCCTTACCAAAATTTGGTTTGGGTTTAGGTTAAACCCAACCTGACTTACACCACTACTTGCAACTATGCATGGGCACGGTGAGGAGGTGGTACTTCTACATTCGCTTAATGTTAATTGTCTAACAATCAAGGTTAATGAAAAATAGCATTTTACCTTCCATGTTCTCTCTCTAAACTTTTTTTTTAAAAGTCAGTGCTTAGGGCCTCAAGAAAATAACAGGTGAGGTTGTAGTTGCGTGTAGTTCTTCTTACTAGCCTGCTAAAAGAGAAAAGCAATTGTTTTCCATAATTCCAAAAAGTGTCAAAATTATTGGTGGTTTTTATTAGGTTGCCTTCCTTCCTTTCAACTAATTTGGATGTGACTGCATAACATAAGTGGCCATTTCACTTTATTTTGGAAGATTCGCATGTTACTAAATATATAGATAAATTATATTAATTGAATATCAAGAGCAAACTTAATAGAAAAAAGCAACCCTATTAGTGCCCCATGAAGAAAAACCACACCATCGACACCAATCATCACCAAAATTATGTTGAATCTAACCCCTGGCTTAATTGGATGATAAATGTATAGTAATAGTCAAGTTTTGATGATGAGCAAATAAGTAAGTGAGAAATTAAAGTATTGACAAGCTACTTTCCAAAGGATTACAAAAACAAACTTATACAACTGATAAACACACTTAGGAAATAAAGATATAGTGATTTGGAATGCAAAATAGATTATAAGAAGCCTAAACAAATCACATTACAAGTTTCAGAGGAAGAAACGTAAATAAATGCTCAGAAATTACAGATTCTGAACTTCAGAAGAAGTTTCAAAAGCATGAATGTGACTTTGAAATCATGTTGAAGGAGTTTAGAAGAAACTTCAAAAGATAGCGAAGACTTCAAAGGACATTCCAAAGATTGCATAAAGTAAGAAATAAAGTCTAAAAACTTCAGAGGGGACAACTAGTTTAGTGACTATTTCAATATTATGAAATTATGAGTTGGTGATATATTATTATCCGTGGGTTGATGCGGTGTAATGGTATTTTTGTGGTTTTATCCCATTCCCATAATAGCATTGGTAATCCTAGCTATTGGATTCATTAAAATAGCAGCAAATATGTTGAGCACAGGGCTTAGATTTCCTCATGACTCTAGTTTCTGGAACCTACTCCATTAATTAGATCATGTAAGATGCCGCCACCAGCCTATCTCTACCATAAGCCTGCTTGATTTAGCTTATTTTGGAGCATAATTCTTATTTTTAGAAAAATAAGGAGGCTATAGAAATATAAGTAATGTTTAGTTGCACTTATGGAAGGGGCGTATTTGCCCATTTTAATAGATTACTTTATTTTTCAAGTTAAATTTTATTTATTTTAATTTTATATTTACTTTTCAAGTTAAATCTTGAAAATTACTTTTAATATATTTAAAAATTGTATTATCTTAGGGCAGTTAGTTATAGTACTTTGTACACCATGAATAAGATAAAGTAAAAGAGTTTAAATTTACCTTGATAAACTGTACAAGAGACACATGGCTATGAGGATATTTTGTTCTCTTATCCTTATTTTAGCATTCAGTTTCAACTTCATCCAACAAGCTTAATAATTTTAAACTATTTATTTTATATATCAAAGAATTCCAGCTTATTGCTAATGAACTTAACCGACTTATCAACCATAGCCAATAAACTCCAGTAGAGTGGAAGAGGCCCTCGGTGACTTTTGTACCCAGGCCAGCTTGTAAGAAGGGAAAGTGGCACCATATTTGAATCGAACATTCTATGGAGGCCATGTTTTTACCTTTGAAATCATTGGAACTATAAGTATCATATGTTGTCCAATGGTTGACCACATATCTCATATATAGGTGAAAAAAGGGACAAGTTGGGATTGCGAATTTGTAATCTTATTTGGCTCATACAAAAAACCGATCTTGATTAAAAATTTAGATCCAATTACTTGGATACATGAATATGGGATTCGAATATCTAACGGTGCTTCCCATAGACATCTGTAAAAAGGGGGAGATGGCTAATTCTAATTTGCTCCCAGCATCAGATCCACTGCTGAATGCTTTCCATGTGGAATTTGTATCTTATTATATCCATATTGGAATTTGTGTCGGTATTTGAATCTTTTGATTATATATTCAAAAGGCCTTTGGATATTTGCCAACCGGTAGTATGTCAAAATGTATCAAAGTTAATTAAAAAATTAATTTATTAAAAATCATAATTAGTAATAATTTTTAATAAATAATATTTTTAAAAGTTCTCAAGACCTAATAAAATTAAATAACTCTTTTAATTTTAAAATTTAGATTTGGAAATTATTTTAAAAAAAGAAAAAACATATCATGTTTTAAGCTATTAAAACTGTCACCGATTGATAAAGATTGATAAGCCCGACTTATGAAAATAATGAAACCCGTTGTACTTAGCCCATTAATGCCTATAAAATTTTGTTAAATACATTAAAAATAATCAACTAATAATAAAAAAATTAAATCATAAAACGTGATGGAAGAAAATGAATCGAGTTTTGTTGTTCAAAATTTTACTAAAAAATTTAAGAAATAAATTTGAAAATGCCCAACCTCTAAAGTCCATTAATACCCGTCAGTAGCCTAGTTGCCAAAAACCATCAATTCACCCATTTAGTCTTATAAAGTCTGTTAGAAGTACATTAAACTTATTAAATATTATTAATTAATGATAAAAGTTTTTAAAATCCTTTAACTTCAATGGAAATAAATGACATGGTCATTTTTTACCGCTCGTGACAATTGGTTTCGGGAAGGCAACCAAAGAAAAAGAAAGGAAAAAAGGAGGAGGGGGGCTCGGGGGAAGATTAATATCCTCATTATCGAAAGACTTTTTTTTATTATTATTCATCGTATCTGTATGAATGTTACCAGGATCGGAGTGGACCAGTTGGTTCAACCGGTTCAATTTGGAATCGGTACTTGACTGGTCCGATCTAACCCAATTCGGTCCAACATTAGAATATCTTAAAATTTAATATTATCAATAGAAGAAAATGATGAATTAAAGTAAAATAGTATTATAGCAAAAAATATATAAATTTAAATTAATATCTATGGTTTAGATTTTTCAAAATAATGCTATATTCTTTTTAATTTTAAAAAATAATAAATTAAACTGGTTCAACCAGGTTCGGTTTTAACAACATTGATTGTATAGATCACCATGTTTCATAAGAGTATGATATTTTCTCAACGCGGACCTCGCACATGGAGTTACGGTTTCCGCGTCTATACACAATTGGCCCAGGGAAAACCACGGCAAGTACAAGATCATATTTTAATAAGTCCATTATTTGCCACGAGTATGCTTTTGTGTCCCCAAAACTCCCCTGAACAGCATCGTATGCCCAAAATCCTTCCTTTTTACCGCCATACTAACGGCCCGGATTAGTCTAAACACTTTTAATATGGAGTGGTGATAGGCAAGAAGCACGTAACAAGATAGGTCCGCAACAGATTTCCATTCAAGATAAAAGACTCGCTCCCAGCAAATTCCAAAACTGATTCGTGTCAATGCGCTCATTGGCTTTGAAGCCTGGCAAAATAAAACCATTCATGGTACATGGAATAGCTGTGTGCCCTTCCCCACCATCCCAGTCTCCTCTTCCCTCCTCAGTCCTCCCCAACCCAAATTCGATATTTTAGCTTTTGGTCATCAACCCCTAAATTCAACCTAAACCTAATCCAATTTTTTGAGAATTGGCTTAAGATTTGTAAAATCGATTGAGTTGACCCAGACGGAGTCAGCATACTCAGCCGACAAGTAAACAGCCCCCTCCATTCATTCATTTCTCCGCAGCTTTTTGAAATGGGATGCAGGTCGGTAATCAAGGCTCGTGCCTACTACGTCTATGCCTGTAGTATGTGAATTTCATAGCCAGCTGACAAAACAAATCAGAGAGCAAGCCAAGCAAGTCTTTGCCAGCTTGCGTGCGAAGACAGATGGCAGATTGCACTGATTCAGCAAAAGCACCTAATGCATTGCCAGCCGTCAGATAAAGAAGGCTTCGGCAGCTAGCAGGTGAAATATAGCATGATCGGGAAGGTAAGCCATCTCTTTCTTTGATCCAAACCAGATAAAACTCTTGGAAGCCGGATTTCTATCGCGCTGTTTTCTTGCATGTTTAAAATTTTCCCATTTGATATTTCAAAATGACGAGCTAACCCGACAAAATTTCAACATATTTTCGCATTAACCCCTCCAAAGACGTAGTGCATCTTGCCTCCCATTCATCTAAGATTTTTCATGGGGGTTTGTATTACCTTTAACAAGTGTTAGAAACTGTAAAAAGTGATTTGCTACAGTTAAAAGGTTAGGCATGAATTAAAGAAATGTATTTTAAAAGCCATGAAGGCATACTTAAAATTCGGCCCATTCATCTGGGACACAGTTTTTTTGTCTCGATCCCTGACCAACTGGCCAATAAGATACACAGAATGTTCAGTTCACAATCAGGCTAGGCAGTTAATGACATACAACAAGAAACAGCACCAAGCACAACAATAACAACAACAACCTGGATTTATAAAACATCAGGCAACTGTATGCGCGCCAATGGACCCTCGTTAAGCAGTAGAAAGGCCCACTCGCGTGAGAGACAGCAATCCACCTATTATGTGTCTATCCAACCAAACAGCTCCATGGCTAGAACCTTGGTGACATATGATGCTTCCCTTCAATGCCAAACCAGACAGTGGAGAACAACCAGATCAAGAATTCGGGTTGGGCTACAATATGGAGCAGGAGCAGACACTCTTCCTTGGCATTTCATCAACCTTCTTTTCTGCAAGCACAGAACCAAGTTGAGCTCTCTTCAGTAGAATCCTAATTTACAAAAGTGAAGACAATAATATAAACAGCGTTGTCTGTAATGATTTTGCAGGTGGTTGGCTAGTACATGGTGTCATTAGTATATTGCAAGACAAGCCCAATGTTTAACATCTGACAATGAAGCAAAGGATAGGCCCTCATTCAAACCACAACTTCGTCATTTATGCAGTTTTAGGTTACCTGGATCATCTGTAAGTCCAATGCGTGGATAAGAATAGCGACATATATGCGGCTGCTACAATACAGAAATTGCTAAGGTGGATCATGGTTGCTGGTCCTGCTGCTCCAATATGGCAGATGCTAGGGTAGGATCATGGGTGCTACTCTTAACACATCTATAGGGACATCAAATACAGTTTCAGAGTAGCAAAGCTTTGTTAACAAGGCAGCTTGCCCCTCTAGTTATGGTAGAGTTAAGAGGTGTAAGAAGATGTTGCTAAAGATTGGCATGAAAAACCTACTTGCAATAAGCAGCTAGAAGGATGAAGAAATGGCCAGGATGATTAAAATTGGAAAAGAAAAAGACAAAAAATAACAGAACCTAAAACAATATCAATAGGTAATAAGACAATGAGGTGTAATTCGGTGGCTAGTTGCTGTGCAATGAAGATCAACATCAATAAGCAGAGGCCATCAGAGTATGCTCAAGCCAAAACAAGTAGGAAGAGTAGTTTAGACAACAAATGGTATCAGCTAATAGGGGAACTACAAAAGACAAGAAATAAAGAAATGAGATTCATATGTCTGACACCAATTAACTACAAAAGAGTCCAGATGATATAACGATAGCATAAATTCATATTGCAGTTTATCATGCATAATGAAAAGTATCAGTTTAGGTCCTCCATGATCCGCATTTGTTATAACTAAAAAAGTAATCTCTACTTTGTAGACAAATTTACATTGCAATGTAATTAATTAATAAGAATATATAACCATAATTTTCAATGCACAAAACACAGTGGATCTCTTCATGTTTCAGAAATCACACTTACCAGTGGTTTGTATCCTGGATTGCACTCAACCCAAATCCAAGTCACCCACCTTAACTTGGAGTGGACTTTTAAGGAATTAGAGTTAGACATAGGCTAAAGAATGCAACTCAACCAAAAGGTTGGGCTTTAGAACCTATCGGAAACTTTGATCAAAGTCAGCCCCACCATGTCTTGTTATATAAGGCAACATATGAAGTATCAAAAGGGTGCATGTGAGATCTGAGTCCCAAACATTCATCCATTATTTCACAAGTATAAAGAATAAGTGTTGTTTTCTTATCTTGTTTAGTAAATAAAATAAGAGGGTATCACCTTGCGCATAAGTAAGGCTCTCCGCTTGCGTTCTTGGTGGCATGCTAGTTTGAATCACAGAAACAGCCTCTCAAGAAATAAAGGTTAAGGTTATGTGCAACTTGAACTTATCAAACTGCACGATGGTGAGATCCTTGTCCAGTAGGTACAACTTTTTTATTAGTAACTACCTCACTTACAACTGGTTACCTTTTGGGAAGATCCGATGAAATTTTATATAAATAGTACATGCAAAGCATATCTAGCACACAAGCCTCCTACTAACCCAAGGTCTAGAGAGGGCAAGATGTATGCAATCTTATCTTAATTTTTTGGAGAGGCAATTTTCATGGCTTAAACTTTTGCAAGCAAAAACCCAGGGAAGAGCCTCACCACCAAGCTAGGCAATGCCCTCATGGATACAACCAGTAGATATTAGTTCAACTGAAGACCTTACAATTTAACGATTCCATTCTTCTTTTCATTCCCCTTAATTTTTGTAGCATTTTCCTACCCCCACCTACTCAAATAACCCTAATTTCCTAAATACATGCCATCCATTACTTACCCACACCTACCTACACCTGTGTTCCACATTGATGAACTGATGGCAAATTTGACACAGATTTCCTAGTTTCCAAAATGATAATCCAATTGTTGTGCTCATCCAGGAAAGAGATCCATTGGGCAGTAGCCTTTCAAAGGTGGGAGCCAGATGATAGGGATATTAATTTTCAACCTTTTATTTATTTCATAAGACCAATATAATGTTGGGCAGTAAAAGAACAGCATATATAAGATGAGTATAGGCTGTATAGCTGAAATGAGGATATTAAACTGGATGAGAGTTAAAACAAGAAATAATAAATTTAAAAATAAAATAATTCAAGATAATCTAAGAGCAGAATCGGCTAAAAATAAAATGGTATAATGTAATCATTGACTGTTTAGTCAGGTGCAACAAAACAAGAAACTGCACCAATTAGAAATAAATTTATCCACATAGAAATCCATAAGAGAATCAAAGGTAGGCTGAAAGAAAATGGTTAGAATTCATTTGGGGAAAAAAAAACAAGTGATTGGCCTGCTAAAAACATAATCCATGATGACAGGAATGTTTCAAAACCATCCATGCACCTAACCCCAATTAGTGGGAAACAATTATCATCAAGATAAGATTGTCAATTTCTCAATGATTGTGATCATTCTACTAATAACCAATTGAAAAGGAAATAGAAACAAAGGTGGAATCATGTGACAGCATTAGTTTAAATTCTTAGAATTCTGGGGTACTTGACCTGAAATGAAACACCCATTTCCAAACCACTAATACAATGGTTATAAATGGTCAACGACTGTGACATGGAAAGAGTTGAAATTTGGCCCTTCTACAACCATTATTACCAATATGAAACTCAATCTGTGGTGGAGCTCATCTACAAAATCTTACATCCATGATTATTCCACATATATAGTGCTTTTATTCAAAATCATACATCCATTAAGCAGAAATATCGAACTATTCCATATGCTGCGCCATGATAATAACTTTTTCACAATTGTCTTTCAAGACAGAAAGATTGGGGGAGTTGTGCATGTAAACGGAACCAAAATGACAATTTTTTTGAGAGACACTAAAGTAAACTGTTTACATGTGTTGTGCATGTTAACAAAATAAAAATGACATTTTTTTGAGAAATACTACAGTAAACTGTGTACATGTTTTTTGTGTCACTAAAGTTATTCCCAAAGTGAAATAAGCACACTATTACATGCATGGGAGTTATGCACCAATCAGCAAAAGGCCCATAAGTAGCTGATCAGATCGTAGGTGATTGATTGAGCATCTAATGTCGGAAGGAAAGAAGTTAGTAGAAGGAAAAGAAAAGACCAAATCCATCACAGTGGCTGAAACACAGATGAATAATTAGGCATGCTGTCCAAAATTGAAGCTTACAACCTTACTTAGACCTTCGTATTCCTGCATCAGCAAATATTGGTCCAGTTAGGAAAATATTCATTTTCTTTATCCCCCTTTTACCTTTCCGTTTTCAATAAACAACGAAATTGTTAGAGATGATGATTAAATCAATTTGGCAGTTGTATACGCAAAATTATAAATCTTCTTCCTCAGCAGATATATACCTCAATGTCAACTAGTTAATCTCAACAAACTCACTAAAGGCTTCAAGCTCAAGATGTAACATGCCTGTTTTTGCTTTTGCTAAAGGTGGCTGCACAACTACATGCATGGTGATGACCCCTCCAGGAAGCTCACCAAAAGGTGCTCTACATTGAGCAATGGTTTTATTGTTTTCCAAGATTTTCCCCGCACTTATCAGCTTTACATCACTTGCTGCCTTCGGAATAATTTTCTTATCTACACGATGAAATTTGTGATCAAATGTCAGAGAATCAATAACAGAAAATGTAAGAAAGGAAAATGCTGTGCTAAGATAAGAGAAAAGAAATTAAAACAAAAGAGACATTGCATCCAGTGCATAACAGACACACAACTTGCACTAGTTTCCACAATATTTTTGGATTTTAAGATGAATGCCTATAATCCTTATTAATGGAATTGTGGGACCTGAACCATGCAGTAGATGTCAACAAGCTGGAATAGTCTGCACATGAATCACAAATTTTATTTTATTTTATTTTTTTATAATACACACTTAATAGGATGTTATTTTCTCCACCACGTGATACTGTTTAGCTGTGGTTACTTGGCAAGATAAGATATTGATAGTTTATTCGTGCAATGAATGACACTGCTGGAATCATTAATTATGATTATCTTTATGTGATTAATGCATAGTCTATTTGACTAGCTAAGACCAAAGCTAGTGCTTGAAGAACTGCTTTCCGATTTTCCCTTGATATGAAAGCATTTTGGCTGTGGCACGTAATCTTTAAGAAAATATCAAGTTATCACTTTTATACTTGCCACTAAGCCAGTAACCTCTTCCTACCATTAACACACCTTTGTTTTACACTTAATGTGATTCTCTCCCTTGTTTGGAGGACATTTTGACTGTGGCACATGATCTTAAATAAAGTATCAAGTTATCCCTTTCAACTTGCCTACTAAGCTGCTGACCTATTACTCTTTAATTGACTCGCCCTTATGGTACAGTTAACCTTAGAAGAAAGCATTAAGCAGGCATAG
>JAYJMB010002648.1:0-15039 GCA_036873735.1 Pouteria campechiana
GATGTAATATCCCACATCGCTCGGGTGAGGGAGGGGGTCCTGGGCTAAATATGTGGGGCTTGGTTGCAAAGGTATCACTCGTCTTGGTGGGTGACGGGATGGGCCTAGAGGGGCATAGCCCTGGAAGGGACAAATCTGTGAGGGATTGGTACCAGCGTTGTGCACCGGAATGTTTTCTAGAGTAGACAATATGCACTGGAGTGGCCGGCCTGTTACACCCCTAGAGCTATAATCTAGAAGAGTGTTGGGAACACTATCTACACTACCTAGAAATGGAATCTAAAAGAGTACTGGGAGCACTAGTGTACTTCCATTATATGGGATATAGTGGAACCCAAGGCACAATGAATATATGCCCTTGGAAGAGTGAATGTAGGACAGGGTTCCTGAACCACTATAAAAACTGTGTTGTTTGTGTGAATGTTTGTATGTTTTTTTTTATTCTTCATTACTTCGTTAAGCATAACATTATCAATCATATCATCAAACACACACGAAAACTTGTCTGATTTATAAATGGCTAAGAGAAGTTGAATTTGGAATTGAAGTAGTCACTATGATCAACTAAATAGATACAAAAATTACATATGTACTGCATCACTACTTCTCCTTATCTCATTAATTTTTATTTGGCTATAATTTTTATATCTCAATTTACCCCTCCCCTCTTGAGCTACCTATTACATGGGACTAACAAGTGGTATCAGAACAGACTTCACAAGTTATTTTTAAACTGATAAAAGTTAACTTGTGAAGAGATTCACATGGCGAAATCATTCCACAAAATTCTTGCTTAGAAACAAGTTATTCACACACTTTTATGCATTAATGTTATCTGCTATAGATTCTAAAAATTTGAAATTCCTATCTTTCACTAATAATAATAGAACATTAAAACATATCTTTTCGTAAGATACATTAGAAATTATATGTGACAAAGCTAACAAGATCCAGAAGATTCCAAGCAATTAATTCTATGCAAGAGCAACAAAAATGAAAGAAGTTAGAAGAAACACTCATGAGAAATCTAGAGGAGCAAAAGATAATTAAGTAAGCATCTCACAGTATATTAACAATTGAAGAGAATGAGGTAATTCTCTGACCTAAAATATCAAATCTTCAAGAAATTTATACTTGCTTTGAATATTTCTTGATTGATAACATATCGTCTTGAATGGCCATAAAAATTGAAAGTATATTATTCTGAAACGATTATACATGCTTCATTGATTCGCTTATGCACATCATATAAAGAGATTAATCACTCAAATCTTTGTCCTCTAATCATAAGTGAATCATTATCATATTCTCAGACAATCATACACATCTCTGATCAAAAATAAGTTGAAAAACCCCATTATTTCATATATGCCCGCAGACGAAGTCATCACTTTGTTTGTAGGATTGTCTAATTCCACCAAATTTCTCTGAAGCTCTCGAGGACATACTTGATAAATCTCCTATTTAACCTTAAATTAGACGCAACTATCTCACTCACTCTAAGTGATAAAGTCCTTACTCAAAAAAAGGTGATTCAAATTCCTACTATTTCCCTCTCCACTCATCTTCTTGGAGCCATTTTCCTCTGCTTGTTTTAGTGCCAAAAAACCCCCAACTCTTCCACATCAAAACCATAAAACCTCACCTGATAAAAATGGTAAATGCAAGAGCTACAACGATGACTCCAGCAACCACATCTGGAAGAAAAAGGAGCAGAAAGAAATCAGAGGAACTGCATGTATCACGGAGAAGTAAAGTACAGGAAAAAAATTTTCTAGAGGTAACTTTCTGAAATGATGAATGAAGTTACCAAGATTATATAATAAATTTGTCAATAGAAAAGTAGTAAAAGGTAGAGCCATTGATTTCAAAACTTTTGAGAAGACGAAGCTAGAAGTATGTGATTGGATAAGATTTCACAGTTGGAAAAATCATATGAGTTGCAGAGATGAAAGCTATTCCAGAAATGTGAAAATATTTCTCTGCAATTATAACCCTAAGCTTAAGAAATCATGGATTGGAGATAAGGAGATAGATCTATCCCCTGAAAATATTGGAGAATGTTTGAATCTTCCCTTGGTTGAAAGACAAATATTTTAGTGGCTAGCAACCAGAAGAGAATTATTCTCACAACTGATAAGAACACCTATTAGTGAGAATGTAAAGAACCTAAATCCCAAGGATCCGAATGTAAACATAAGGCTTGCTTACCTTATCTTGAATAACAACATTCATCCCAAAGTTGAAAGTAGGAATAATGTTTCTGAGAAAGATGCAAAGATTCTTTGAGGAGTGAAGTATAAGAAGAGATTTGATCTTGCCAAACTAATGTCTGACCATCTCTTTCAAGTCAAATCATCACCAAGATATTCTTTGCTTTATGGAATGGTAATGGCTCAAATATTAAGAAAGGTAGAAGTAGACTTATCATATGAAGTTCCAGAGGTATTCAAATTATAAGATATGGTTGATGAAGTAACACTAAAGAGGATTGGAATACCCATACCATCAAGTGATATAATCATTGAGGAAGCCAAAGGAGCAAGACAACTAGAAAGGACTAGAGAAGAAGAAGAAAAGAAAGAGGAGGAAGAAGCAAGAAGTGAGGAACATGAGCAAATAGAAAGAGCATAAAGGGTGAGAGGAGGAGGAGGAGAAGAAGAAGAAGAAAGGTTGGAATATGTCAAGGAAGGAAGAGAGGAAATCCCCTCAATAGCCTTAGCAGAAGAAACAATAGCACTAGAAAGAGAAACAGCAACTACAACAAAACCCTCTCCACACCATAGTCCAATTCCATCTCCCTTCAGACCTACTCACTCATCTCTAGTAGTCCATCACATTCCACAAGGTCATGAGTTTCCACATCATATTTCAACTCCATCTCCTTGTAAACCTGTTCATTCATCTTCACCTACCCAACACATTCCACAAAATCTTGAAAATAAGCTTCAAAATATTGAACTATTTGCTACATCTATGACACTCAGAATGGATTTATTGGACAAAAAGATAGAAACCTTATTCTCTTTAATGGAATCCATCAAAAGCCAAAAGAAGCCAACTTATGTCTCACTAGTTAAAGACATTCACTTAGCCTCTCCATCACCTCAATCAGTTCACTCCTCTCCTACCTCATCTCATCAATCACCTCACTTCTCTTCTGTTCCACTCTCACCACATCACACACCTCATAAATCTCCATCTCCTGCTCATCACATAGATCTTCCACTAGAATCCCCTAGGTCTAATTTTGTGTCTTCTATATCTGAGTCAACAATCCCAATAAATAAAATCATTAAATCTTTAAAATTCACTTCAAAGAAACATTCATCCTAAGAAAATCCCTCTTCACCTCCACAGGACATCAATTAATCCACCTCATCCAAACTTGTTCAAAGTTCAAAATCCTCCCATCCACCTCCAATCATCCCTCAATTACCGTCAAACATTAGTCAACCCACTCCACTAAAAGTCATGACATCCTCATCTAAATCATATCATTTTTAGCATCCCAAACTCCCAAAACAAAATTCTTCAATCCCTAAAAATCAAAAATTAAAAATGAACCTTGAAGAAATTGAACATAGACAATTAATAAACCAAATAGTTGCCTTTACTCTTCAACTGTAAACTAAATCCTTCACTCTATCTGATCTTCCTTTTCCAAACTTTGAAGATTAAGATTATCTCGACAGCATTATAATAATGAAGGGTCCAAACAAAACTTTCATACCCAAACCTTTTCCAGATGGAGATAAAATCATTGATAAAATATTAAATGAATTCTCCCAAACATCACCAAATTTTGAACCATCTTCTTCCACAACCATGCTCTCTCTCTCTCTCATTGAACTATTCCCTTCTGCCACCCATCAACCTTCTTCCAGTGCTAAACCTTCTGTGAGGTTCAAATTTCCAGTCTCCAAGACGTCAACAAACAAAAGTCAAGGAGCTAAACCTACATCTCTCTTTCCCCTAGCTCAATCTCCATGACACATGCCACTTTTAGATATAGAACAGATGCAAATACTATAGCAACTCATCATGGAAAGCCTCCTCCATACCCAAAGCTTTAAATGATAACTATCAAGCTGAAATCAAACTCATTGACCATCATAACATAGCTCTAGATCCTCTCATGTTGACTCAGGCCATTTTTGGAAGATGGATAACTACCAACAAGGAAGCATAAGATTAAGTACTACCTCTTCCTCATCCAATACTAATGGATCCTGACTACATTAGGTGAATTCAAATTGTCCCTCGTGTCCTAAAGGCTCTTAATGTGAAGCTCCCATTAGGAAAACGAAGTCTTTTAGAAAATTATGATTTAAGGTCACTGATGTATTTTGTCATACATTGTATATATCTCACATTAATTAAATTATTTATGAACAAAGTCTTTTTGGTTATCATCACTTACAATGTTGAATCTCTATTTCCCTTTTAAACTTTATCATTTCAATTATGACAAAAAGGGAGAGAAATATAGTGCAACTTGAGTGAAAACTGAACAAACCATGGAACAATACAAAGTACAAATCATAGTACCTACTCAGGGGGAGCCGAGCCATATGAACAAATAGTGCATTTAAGCTAGAAGAAGCTACAGCTAGATGAGATAAACAAAATTATATGCACTAAGTCAGGGGGAGCAATAATACAGTTATCCGTACATAAATTTCATGAGCATTTACACTAATGAATATTTTTACTCTCTCAAAAGGTATTTCACTCATCTGCTTTGTCATCATCAAAAAGGGGGAGAATGCTTAACCAAATATCACATATGGCAAACAACTAAGTTTTGATGTTGAGCAACGACATATGAGTGAACATGTGTAGTACTAACAGCTGTGTTCCAAAGCATTGTAAAAATAGATATGAGAATACAGGGAAATAACTCAAATAGAGTGGATAGTGCATGCAACGAATGCATCAGCAAGCATGATCCACTAACAAAAAAGAAGACAAGAATGCTCAAAAAGAATGATACTAAAACTTTGAAAAGAAACCATCAAGTATATCTGTCTACAATCTCATAAATCACTCAAGTAATTGTCTCTCATAAAGCTCATCTAAAAATTGAAGAGGCCAAGATATCTGTCTACAATCTCTGCAGAAAATACAGAAGACAAAGTAAAAGCGGCATAGTAACTACAAAAGAAAACCTTGTTTGTCGTCTTCATCTACAAGAGTTGTCTGCTACTTGCAATAGTCAAACCATCAAATAGCTACTAAAGAAACAAGTCATCTATAGATCAATAAGTCATTTGTTACTTCTAACAGACAAGCCATCATATGAATGAGTAAAAGAAGGATTTGTCTGAAAAGAAAACTTCATCTAGTGAAAATCACTTTGTCTACTATGAAGAAGCTTTGTCCACGCCACAAAGATTGTTTGCCACTTATAATAAACAAAGCAACAGACAAAGCTACCTCACCTATTGAAGTAAACTTCATCTGCTAAGAGAACATTATCTGATAAGCAGTGAAGAAGAAGAACTTTGTCTGCAATTTTACAATTCTATATATATCATTTTATATGTGCTCAAAATATGTACAAATCAATCTAGGAAAAGAGGCAATGTAACGTACAAAAAGAGTGTTGTCAATTAGCTATGTGAGTTTTGGGTAAGCTCAAGAAAATGATATTGTATGAGTTGTTGATGAGCTCTAGAAAACCAACAAGTTTGCTGGTGATCTTAAAAACCATTGAATTTCCTGGTGAGCTTATGAAACCAAAAGAGACACTATGTTTATGCCCCCTAGAGCTGAAATCTAGAAGAGTTTTGGGAACACCGTCTATGCCCTCTAGAGCTGGAATCTAGAAGAGTGTAGGAGCACTAGTATACTTTCATTATATGGGATATAGTGGAACCTAAGGCATAATGAATATATGCCCTTGGAAGAGTGGATGTAGCGATGGGGTTCTTGAACCACTATAAAAACTGTGTTGTTTGTGTGTGTGTTTGTGTATTTGTTTTTATTTTTCATTACTTCATTAAGCATAACATTATCACTCATATCATCACACACACACACACATGATAACTTGTCTGATTTAAGAATAACTAAGAGAAGTTGAATTTGAAAGTGAAGCAATTGCTATGATCAAACAAATAGATATGGAAATTACATATGTACTGCATCACTACTTCTCCTTAGCTCATTAATTTTAATTTAGCCATAATTTTTATATGCTCAATTCACCCCCCCCCCTTCTTGAGCTACCTGTTACATGGGACCAACACCAATGTGTTAAAAAGAATGGGAATTTTGACTTTTGATTATTTAGCATAAATGATGGAGAAAAATCAATGGGAAATGGAGGAAGATGAAAATGAGGAGGAAGAAGAAAATGATGAAGGAAGAGAGGATGTGGAGGAGATGGGGGATGTAGAAGAAAGGAATGACACATTCGGTCCCACTAGAGAAAGAGATGTATCACCTCCTAGAGCCTCATCAGCCTACACACTTTTTTCAATGGAAGTAAAGGAACTAAAACTAGAAATGAGAAGAGAAGTAGATGAAATCAAGGGCATGCAGGAAAGAATAGAGAATAAGTTAGATGCACTCATCCCACACTGGGGGTAGCTCCATCTACTTCTACACATGAGCCTACACCACCCACTATTCCAGTCCCCACTGATTCGGATCCAGAGCCTTCCTTCTCAATTGATGAATTCATTACTACCCATGTTGCTACTTAGGAAGATCTTGCAGTTCATTCAACCACTACAAACCCTCATGATATCTCATAGAGATCTCAGTTTTTCATTTTGTAAAAGTATTGCTTTATATGTCTTTGTCTAAAGAATGTCATGAGGAATATATGCCTTTGTGAGAATTCTCAAACTGGGTTGATTGACTTATAGTCTTTCTTGACATACATCTAGATGGTTTATATTTTAAATTCATCTTTACTACAATTACGATATATGAATGTTCATTATTTATGTTTAATGGTTTAAGCTTAATCGAGATATTCTTTTTAAAGCACTTTGATGATTTTGCTAATACATTCATCTTTAAGAATGATATGTGAATTTATTCAGTTGTTTATATAAGTCTAAACAAAGATTGCATAATATTTGAATGTTAACTTTTAAACTTACATGCAAATGATTTCCACTTTATGTTTATGGCAACCATTTCCAAAAAGAGAAATTTGAATAGCACGTTATGGTAATACCTTTAATGGTAATGGAACTTTATCAATCTTATCAACTATCTTGATAAATGTTTTGGTAGGAACTTTATCTCATATTTGTATCTCATTTTTGTATTACCAAAAGATAAATCAACAGCGTTCTTATATTCCTACAATTTGCCTAAGGTTTTCAATAATATGATTATGTTTATGGGATCAAACAAATAACTATATATTCCTTTGCAAGCCCACTAGTTTCCTTATGCTTATATCCTTTTAAGGAACCCAACGAGGTAGGGGGAGCTTTATCTTCTGGCTAAATCTTTGGTATTGCATTCTCCCATTTGCTAAATCTTTTTGCTGCTACAAAAAAGGTGGAGAAGGAATTGAGGAAGACTTGCTCTAAAATAAAATGAAAGAATTGAGGAAATGATATCCAAGTCTTTAAGTTTCTGCTTGTAAAACTCCATAAGCTTATAGGGGGAGTTTAAGTTACTGTTTATCAAACTCCATAGGCTTACAAATTCCAATCAAATAGGAGTTTACAAAATGTCTTATTAACATGTTCTTAATCATCACAAGTCATCAAGTTTTGTCATAGTCGAAAAGGGGGAGATTGCTAGGTTTACTATGCATGATTTTAATGATAATAAAACTTGGCTTAAGGCTTGATTTTTGATAATTATGCTTTTAATATAAGAAACCTAAAATATGCTTGAATTGTGTATTCTTTGGTAAAGTTACCATTTATACAAACATCTTACGCAAATTATTTTAGGGAATGAAGAATTCATCATGATCCATAATGCATTAACCTTGCTGATCATATATTGGATCATAAATATATTTTTGCTTAAACATAAGCCTATATTTCATGGAGTAATCATCTTAAGCGCTTATTGAAGATAGGATATGTGAGTAAAAGTATTTATCCATGCCTTACAAATTGAGAAAATTTTAATGGATAAACATGTCCTAATAAGCATGCTTCATAGATATATCTCTCATATGAAAAAGGAATTATACTTGATTGAATTTATCCTTGATTCAAAACATGATTCAAATTATTTATTCATCATGAAAACTTATGAAAATTATATGGGTAAATTTATTATTGTATTATCAAAACTTAATAAACACATAAACGGAAACATACTTGAATCCATAATGGTTGATTGTTGTTTAGAGCCGTGCAGTTGGCCTTCTCGATCAACACATGTTCCCATAAGAGAACCCATTAGCTTTTCTATCTATTTTCTCTTTAATGATGGAATGACAGAAAGAATGAAAATAATACACGTTGACACAAGGACCATGACCACTATATATAGATAACTCATGTATACTTACACATTATCTTTTGGTATTTCTATTTTTAGCCCATCTAAAAATAGAAACTACCCTTAAGTCTCTATGCATTAAAGGTCCACACCCTATCAGATACATTAACGCCCTAATTACCCAAACTTTAGCAATTCACTTTAAATGTGCTTAACCTTATATGACAGTCCACAACATATAATTACTCACATATAAGCCCAACATTGGATTTATGATCCAACAATCTCCCACTTGGGCTATGTGTAACCTAATAATCATGCAGAGCAAAGATAACCTTATGAGCTCAACTTTGCTGTCATTATCGAAATGTATTTATAACCAATCTGGTCCATCAAATAATACCAATAAAGGATTAATGCAACCTTCATTACATCTATCGTAACTTGACGCATCTATGGTCACATATGTCGATACAACTAAATGACATGGATCATGATATGGATGCGTAGCATGAAAATTTAAAGCAATTTGATCTTAATATGCCTATTTCGAACTGGTCCACCTTAAATCTTAGTGAGATCAAACTATATCAAAAATCAGAACGTGAATAACAAAAACTTTATTTTTGCAAAAAAAAACCATAAATATCGATAAACTAAAATAACTAAAAAAATATCTATATCAGAAGAGCATCCAAAATTATAAACTCCCACTAAAACTGAATATCCTTAAATGATATGAAACCAATACAAGTAGTGTGCTCATGAAACACTTCGGATGACAATCCCTTAATAAGAAATCCACAAACAAGGAGTTTGTTCTGATGTGCTCCATTCTGAACTTTTTCTTTAACAACTAGGAATTTTATGTCTATAAATTTTGGCTTCGTCGAGCTCCTATTATTCTTGGAATATAAAACTGTGAACTTATTATCACAAAATAACTTGATTGGTATTTCAATGCCATCTACTATATTTAGCCCTATGATAAAATTCCACAATCGTATTGCCTGATTAGATGCCTCATAACACACTATGACTCTGCCACCATGGTAGAAGAGGCTATAAGAGACTGTTTAGCACTCTTCCAGGCGATAGCACCCCCAGCTAGTAAGTAGATATAGCCCGACATAGATTTCAAACTATTTTGGCATCCAGCATGATCAAAGTCAGTATACCCAATGATCTCAAGTTGATTCCACCTCCGATATATGAGCATGTAGTCTTTTGTTCCATGTAAGTACTGCAAGACCCATTTTGCTACTTTCCAATGGTCTATTCTTAAATTGCTTAAATATCTGCCTAACATCCTAGTAATGTATGCAATATCCGAATGCGTACAAACTTTGCATACATCAAACTCCCTACCACTGATGCATTAGGAATCTTCTGCATTTTAGTTTTTTCAAAATCATTCTTAGGGCATTGTTTGAGACTAAACTTGTCTCCATTAGCCATAGGGGTATCACTTGGCTTATAATCCTGTATGTCATACCTATCAAGAACCTTTTTGATATAAGCCTTTTGTGATAATCCAAGAATACCCGAAAGTGATTCTGGTGTATTTGAATCCCTAATATGAAAGAGGCATCACTAAGATCTTTTGTCTCAAAATTCTTAGATAGCAATCTCTTAGTTTCATGTAATAAGCCTATATCATTGCTGGTAAGCAAAATGTCATCGACATACAAAACTAGAAAAATATAATTGCTCCCATAGAACTTATGGTATACGCAATCATCAACCAAATTTATCTTAAAACCAAATGAGGTGATCACTTGATGAAACTTGAAATACCATTGTTGAGATGCTTGCTTGAGACCATAAATGGATTTTTTGAGTTTGCAAACCATATTCTTTGGATCTCCAGATATAAAGTTTTCTAGCTGCACCATATAAATCATTTCATCAATATCACTATTTAGAAATGTTGTCTTTACATCCATCTAATGTAACTCAAGATCGAAATGCGCCACTAATGCCATTGTAGTCCTGAAAGAGTCTTTTGAAGAAAATGAAGAGAAAGTCTCTTTATAGTCAATGCCTTCTTTCTATGTAAAGCCCTCTACAACAAAATGAGTCTTGTACCTTTCCACATTACCTTTTGAATCCCTTTTGATCTTAAATATTCATTTACAACCAATGGGCTTCATACATTCTGGCAATGGGACAAGATCCCACACATCATTGTCCTTCATGGACTTAATCTTCTCATTCATGGCATTAATACACTTTTGAGAATTAGAACTTTCCATGGCTTGATGAAAGTTGATCGGATCATCTTCCATCACTCCATCATCAAACTCATGTTCTTTGAGAAGTATAATATAATCATCTAGCACTACACTTCTCCTTTCTCTAATCCATTCATTGAATCAAGAATATCGAAAAATATAAAAATTGACAATTTATTCATCAAAATCTGACATATATGGACCCCAAAATTTTGATTTTAATGTTGGTCATCCGTTTAAAATCAAAATTTTAAGGCAACAACACTTCTTCTTCCCCAACCGACTAACAATAATGGTTGCTGGCCAAAACCCATCTGCCTCAACCTACCATTGTCCTTTGCCCCTGCCGCTAACGCCCGCCGTTACCAGCCCCTAGCTGCCACCATTAGCGCTGATCGTTGCCTTTTGCCTGCACCTAGCTAGGCTAGTCACACTAGAGGCATGCATTTGGACAGCCTAGTTTCCTTCTGATCAGATGAGGCTATTTCTTATGACAATATCAATGAGAGAAAATCCAATTTGGATAGATGGCTTTGGATTTGGTTTGGGTGGCTAATCAATTGGATTTGATTTTGGATCTGCCCTAGAAAAGCCACCTTAGTGCCGCCTACTACCGACGTTTGCCATCGTCGATCACTGCAATCACGCACTACCCACTAGCATGGCTGAAAACCCAAAACCTATCTCCATCCAGCCACTGCCCGCTACCAGCATTCATTGTCTCTATCCGCCGACAACAGTGACCACCGCCTATGTTGTCTGCCACTACCTATAGTTGTCTGGCTGGGTAGCACATCTGGCCTAGTCTAGTCAGCTACCTATTATCGACTTAGATGGTGGGTCTGGTCAATAGGGTGACGAATTCGAATGACTAGGGTTTTTTGTCAGATGGCCCAATTCTTCGAGGAGTAGGAGTTTTGGATAGGTTTGATTTCCAGCTAATCCATAAGGCTTGGGATTTTGGGCTTTCTAATTTGACTAATGGCAGTAATGGACAGTTTTGGATTGCAGCCTAAATCTAAAATTTTGGGGATATGATGTTTGAGATTTGAAGTCTGATTTCTTTAATTGATTTTCATTAATAATCTAGTAATATGAAACTTGATTTTCATTAATCTCAATGATTCAACATGAAGAGGCTCTAATACCACTTGTTGGGATAATTTATTTTGTGAAATCTATCACATAAATCTCAGGAACATTCATATTGTATTATCAAAAATTAATAAACACATAAACGGAAACATACTTGAATTCATAATGGTTGATTGATGTTTAGAGCCATGTAGTTGGCCTTCTAGATCAACACGTGTTCCCACAAGAGAACCCATTAGCTTTTCTCTCTATTTTCTCTCTGATGATGGGATGCCAGAAAGAATGAAAATAATACGTGTGACCTAGGGACCATGACCATTATATATAGAGAACTTATGCGTACTTATGCATTATCTTGTGGTATTTTTATTTTAGCCCATCATAAAAATAGAAACTCCCCTTAAGTCTCTACACATTAAAGGTCTACACCCTATCAGATACATTAAATCCCAAATTACCCAAACTTTAATAGATCACTTTAAATAGGCTTAACCTTATATGAGAGTCCACAACACATAATTACTCACATATAAGCCAAACATTGGATTTATAATCAAATAGTGTGTACTTATCAGCCTAGACAAAGGCATATAATTGTACACAAAATACATATAAAGGTAGAGTTTCTGGTTAGCTCATGAAACTAGAGTTATGCCCCTTGAAGCTGGAATCCAAAAGAGTGCCGGGAGCACTAGTTATGTCCCCTAGAGCTGGAATCCAAAAAAGCATTGGGAACACTATGTTTATGCCCTACAAAGTTGAAATCTAGAAGAGTGCTTGGAGCACTGCTTATATGTTTGCTATTAGATATAGTGGAACCTAAGACATAAGGTGTGTGTGTTTTTAGAAAAGTAGATGTAGGGACGGGGTGCCCAAACCACTATAAAAATCTTTTTGTCTGCGTGTTTAATTACTTTATCATTTGTGTGTTTTATTATTTTATTACTCATCTCATATTGTATTACACACAAGCATGAAAAGAGGCAAATTGATTTTATAGGGTTTAAGAAATAATTTTTATAGACCCAATTCACCCCTCTCCTCTTAGGTTAAGCCACCTTATGGGGACTAATAGCCTAAAGTTTCAAGGTTGAAACTTTTTGTAAGGGGGCTGAATTGTCTCAGGATTTTTAGTTAAGAAAATTATTTTTTCTAAATAATTATTTTAGGGTATTGAAGCACATGAGTTATTAAATTTATGAAGGAATTGATTTATGCAATTTAATGTATCGACGAGAGGGATGGGTAAATGACATATTGATCATATTTACTTTGAAAGGATCATTGCAAAAAGGACTACATGTGTATGACATGAAAATGCAACACTGGAGCACCAAATGGGATACATAATAAAATACTCCATCACCTCCCTTTTCCCCATTTGACCATCCCTCACTCCCACATTCAACCCCATTATAGTAGCCCCATTCGTGCCCTCTTTTACAATTGATTTCTCACTGAAAAAAATTCCATTAATGTGTGCAAGCTTCACCCACACATCAAGTGCAAAAACCCACTCATTTGGATGGTAGAGAAGGGGGAGGAAAAATCTAATTTTCATCAAAGAATCTCTCTCACTATAAAACATGGAAGAAACTTGAGGATTTCGGTTGGATTTTTATTTTTATGGTGAAAGCAACATGAGAAATCTATGGTAAGTGCTCTCCCCAAATCGATTTCCAATTTCTATTTTAGTGGGGTGTTGTTGTGCAATTCATGGGGTCTTTTTTGGGATTTAGTATGAGTTATTTTTGGAATTTCAAGAACTTGCTAGAAATCCAACTTGCTCCACTTTGCTAGAAATTGATAATTTAATTGATGCATATCAAGTGTTTGATGAAATGATTCTATTAGAAGCAAAGTGTATTTGAATGATTCCATTGCAGTTCCTAATTTGTCATTAATTAGGCACTAAAATAAGGTATTAGATGCACTTAATGAATGTTTAAAGAGAAATTAAATTTGGGCAACATTATGGAAGACAATACAATAAAAATTCTGCACTTGAAATACATTAAGAAAAGAACTTCATAAACTCCATAATTGGGTAGTTATATGGGCAGATTATGGTACCTAAGGATAATGTTTATTTGACTTGAAATGGTAAATGAAATGGGAGAGAGAACAATTCAGTTTATGCCCTTGAAATTATGCTAACTTCCATGTTGAACTAATGCTTAAGGTCCATCCATGTGGTAACTTAAATGGGCTACAAATTTGATTTTTTTTTACCATTGTAAGCCATGTTACTAATGACTTGATAAGGGCTATTTTGTGTTTACTAAGCTTACTAAAAATGGAAATGAATAAAATGATGTTTGGGGATGATCATTGATTTTAAGTAGGGTATTCTGGTGAAGGAAGCACTAAAATTATGATTTGAGTGAAAACCCCCAAAGTGGATCATATAAAATCTTAACTTGAAATGGATGATAATTTCCACTAGAACAAGTGTTTGGACTGTGTAAGTGAGTAATGAGATAAGAATATACCCTAATGAGATAATTGGCTAAATTTCACCTAGTTTGTGAAATTGAGTTGAATCTTGTATTTAGACATATGTAAATTTCAATTGTGGTACATGTTATGTGTGTAGGATCCATTGGGCATTGACTTGGGAGCCAAGTTGTTGAGTTGGAGTTTGAGAATTGTGTAGTTGTTTTCTATTAAGGTAAGTAGGTTTCTATCTATTGTACATGTGTGAATGAGTAGATTGATGAGGGTAATGAGTATCCTATGATTTGCATCGGGCACTATGTTTTGAATGATATTTATTATATTGCATTATGATTTGAATGATGAAATTATGCATTTCCATGTATTTACTTTTCAACTTGGATTTAGTTATATGTCACAACAAAAACGCTCTTGAAATTGCATTGCATGAAATTTTGTTACAAGTCATGAGTGATAAGGGTTATGATTGATTTATGTGGTATATGGTGGTCCCTTGATGATAGTGTGGTGTCGATGTGACTTGATAACTTGTGACTCTAATGTGGTATGGTTATGCCGGGGGCATGGTGGATGACACATGTGTGGTTGTGTTATTGTACCTTGGTGGCATGGATGTGGCACCCGTGGCCTGTGGTATACCTTGGTATCATGGTTGTAGCACGTATGAGGTGTGGATATGTTTGGATGGCATGGTATGTGATATTTGAGTAGTGATGATTTGTAACTTGTGAGTATAATGCACTTGATCTCTGATGAGAATGCAAAATGTCATATTTTATTCTCCTAATACTTCATCTTTTGCACCTATTTGATTCCTAAA
>JAYJMB010002649.1:0-15037 GCA_036873735.1 Pouteria campechiana
GTGAGACTCGACTACCCCACCTTAAAAGTGGGTAGGTCGAGGTGAAACTCAGGGCAAATGCCCACCGTCGCGCCTTGCAAAGCGGGGCGTGACACTAGTGGTACCATTGCCGCATCAGGCTGAGCTGTAAAGTGCATCCAATGCCAAAATTGAATGAGATCAGCTATGTCACTGTATGCCGTGTCAAAGCCACTTTCTCTTATTCCTTCTTGATCTACTAGAGAGTGTCTAAAGATGTATTCAGCTTGGGCATTGAAAAATGTGGGTTTAGGTGGAGCATCAAACCTTCTTGTGCACCTTTTTCTTGAGGGTATAACACAAGTAGCTTTCTTTGGAGGCATGGTGATAATAATACAAGGAAAGCAATAGCATACCAACTTGAACAACCAAAAATGAAGCAAATTTACCAAGCTTCATCTTGACCAAATCATACAATTCCACTTCACTTTGAAATAATAAGCGTAAGCAAGAATTTATGCTTAGACCACAAGAAAAAGGTCTCTTTTTTCACTAAGGCATTTCATTAAACATGTAGCATGCACTTGGAGTTTTCTCAACATATACCTTGATAGGACCTCAAATTTCACTTCAATATATAACCAGTCTTCTTACATATACCCTTGCAACATTTTCCAAAGAGAAACCACACATAAACTAGCTCAAGTAATTCATCAAACACCTAGTGTGCACAATGAGAAGAAACCTTCCAAACACAAGAACCCATCTCCATTTCTCCTTAAACTACCACAAAAATGATCCAATCCACTAAGAGTACAAATAGAAGAAGGATTGAGATGCAAGAAGTGATGAATTTTGATTCTAAGAAGATGCTCATGAATTTGTCAAACCCAACCTGAGAAAATGGTTGAGGAAGAAGATGAATAGATGAGTGGTTGAGTGGAATCCAAGTAGGAAGATGGAGGAAAGAAGGTGTAGATGATGAAGCCTTGAACTTCGGGATGTGAGAATGTGGTTTAGGGTTATAAGGAGAGGTATTGGAGAGAAAGGGAAAAAAGGAGGGGAAGCTCACGTAAAGAGGGAATGGGAGAGGGGGTGCATGCATGAGTGGGTTTAAGAGGACGGACGATGGTGCTGGTGGCGCTGGCTCCTTGCCTCCATAGTCTTTGCAAAGGAGTTTGACATCGGTGGTGCTAGTGGGAGCCAGCGACACCCAAGTGTGGTGATGTAGTGGATTTCTGATGTCGGCGGCGCCATCTTGTTGCCTCCTCTTGTAAACTTCAATTTTCCAGTGCCGGAGGTTCCATATTGCTGCCTCCATTGTGTTTTTGTCAATTCTCCACTACACATCTATCACTCCCTTATTAGAACTTAACTTGTTTTGCTCACCGATTCCTTCATTCATGAACTTAACTTGTCAATTACAAAATAACAATGTACTAAGTATAGCAAATAGGAAAATATCAATGTAATCTAACAACTTAATAATCAAATCAAGTTTATTTAAACTAATGCAACTAACATACTTCATTAATTTAAGAACATAACTATGTCCAATGTTCCCTGTTCTCTAGCATCTGTCACAAATTGCACAAAAAGCACAAGAGACCTTAAAAATAGTTGGCCAATAAAATCTAAATTGAAGGACTTTGAGAGCAGTTTTCTTCCCTCCAAAATGCCCTCCGCAACTAAATGTGTGGCATTGTCTCAGAATACTCTGCTGATCATCTTCTTGAATGCAATGCCTAATGATTTGGTCTGGGCATATTTTGAATAGGTCTGGGTCATCCTAAAAATAATGCCTCACCATTGACAACAACTTTCTACTTCCTTGTGAATTTAATAGAGGATTAAAAATTCCTTTAACCAAGTAATTTACAAGTTAGCGTACCAAGGTTCACTCCCCTTCACAGAATACAATTTCTAATCAGGAAAGATCTCATTGATAGGAATGTTTTTCTTTTCTCTTTCTTGCTTGAAATCAATTCTTTCCACCAATTTGGACAGATTATCTACTACAACATTCTAATAGCCTTCCTTATCCTTGATTGTTAGATTGAAATCTTGCAATAATAAGATCCAGTTGATCAACCAGGGCTTGGCATCTTTTTGTTAGCAAATATCTCAATGCAACATGATCTGAATAAACAATTACCTTCGAACCAATGAAGTAAGAATGAACATTTTCCAAAGCAAAGATAATCGTAAGCAATTCTTTTTAAGTGGTAGAATAGTTTAATTGTGCTTCATTTAGAGTCCTACTTGCATAATGAATAACATTAGGTAACTTGTCTACTCTCTGTCCTAAGACATCACCCACAACAAAGTCCAATGCATCACACATGAGTTCAAATGGAAGAAACAATCAGGAACTACTAAAATTGGAGCCGATGTCAATTTTTCTTTCAAAGTATTGAAGGCAACAAGGCGCTCCTCATCAAAATAGAAAGTTGCATCCTTAGTGATGGTCGAATTATAATTCCTCGCAAGTGCACAAGTGGATAGCAATACAATGTGCTTAGCAAGGATCTATCCCATAGAAAACTGTCAAACTGATTCAATTATGTTTAGTTACTAATACAAAGTTGTCCTAAATCTGAAAGATAATTTAGAGACCAAGTAATTAAAAGTGTAATGTAAAATAAATAGAAAATAATGACTTAAGTAATGTAAAATAGTATTCAAGTTATAACAGTCTGGGGATCTGACTTCACCACTCAACGATATTCATTGTTGTTGAGATGTTGGTATCAATTCAGCATCTTGGGTTTATTCTATCCACTAGACATCTAGGTTTAAATCAATTATTTTCTCCTATTCCAATTACCTATGATGTATAGTGTAATTGAGATTGAAAACTCATGAAGATCAGAAGAACTTTAATGAACCAAGCAGAATAGTTTAGCATATGGCATCTATCTTAACCATGTACTCAAAGATAATTAAGCTAATCAACATAATTGTTGATCAGATAATTAAATAAATTAGATGATTGCATTATAAACAATGAATAAAATAAGATAATAATGAATTAATAACCTAACAATCTTTGTGAATATCAAGGAGGGCTACATCATTGCCCTAGAAAAAGAAATTTAGTTCATAATAAAAATAAAAATAAAAGTCTCTGAAATATGCATGATTGCCAAACTCGAAATCTTTCTCTTGCTCAACTTCTCCTGTCTAACTCTCTCAACTATGTTCTGGATCAATCCTTAAATAACCCAAGTAGCAGGGTTTTAGTAGAACTCCTCCACGAATTGCAATGTCTCTATGCATAAAGATCCTCTTCCAATAATAACTTAGTATTTCCTTACGAAAATATAGCTTTGAAAATATTGCAATGCATATAAATAGAAGTTCTTAAAATATCTAAATTGTTGCATATCCTGAGTTCTGAAAATTGTAACAAAATCTTGTACCTAAAAATTAGCTTCCAATAATAACTTCGCAATTTGCATGTTTCATACTCTTAAATTTGCAACATTTGACGCATGGAAAAATAACTAAATTTGTGCACTTCTAATTCCAAGCTTTGATTTTAAACTTTGTTTCTTGTTAGGCTACTATGGATGCATTGAAGATTGAGCAGAATTTGAATTCCTGCTTCCAAGTCACTGAAGCTTACTTTGGAGTCAATAAATCTTGCTTCAGAGTCACTGAATATTATTTTCGGAGGCATCAAAGTGAACTTCAGAGTCACTGAAGTCAATTTTGGAAGCACAAGTCTATCTTGGAGGCACGCAAGTGAACTTCAGAGTCACTAAAGCCAATTTCGGAGGCACTCAATCTTACTTCAAAGTCAAAAATGTTGCTTCAGAGTTATTCAAGTGAACTTTAGAGTCACTGAAAATTACCTTTGGAGGCACAAAGTCTACTTCAGAGTTTTGATATTCTAGAGTAGTTTTAGTAAAAGTATAACAACTATCATGTTAATTACTTTTCCTAATTATACTTGTATCTTGAGTCATGGGCCCTCAAAAGTACCACATTCCGAAATTGATATTTCAAAGTTTTCTAGAGAGAGTAGTATTGTTTTGATCATAAATTTCCCATTAAACTTGGAATTACACCATTCATTTTATGTTGGATAGATAATATTAGGGGCTATAACTTTCATGTTGATCACACTTTTTGAATCATTCATCTTCTATGAGTCATGGGACCTTAAAAGTGATGCCTTGTGTACGTCCAAAATTGATGTTTCAGAGTTTTTAGAAAGAATCGAACTATTTTGGATGTAACTTCTTCATATAAACTTAAAATCGTATGATTTTTGATGCATTGGAAAGATAAGAATAAATTCTAAAACTTTCATGTTAAATACATTTTCTAGATATGTCTTTATCAATCTTAGAAATTACTTTAAAATGACACCTTTTGTAATCTTCAATTTCATTTTACAGAATTTTATGTCTGCAACAAAACAAACTCTGTTTAGTAAAATATTTAATTAAATGTCAATATAAACTATGACAACACATTACAAGAAGATCTTAAACATGTGAAGATATAAAAATATGATATATTATAAGCTTATCAAATACCCCCAAACTTAGCTTTTGATCATTCTCTAGCAAAATAACAATCTAAACTCATTAATTAGTTAGAAAAATTTCTCTCAAACAATAAGTAACATGCTAGACAAATTACACATGTGCACATATCTCAGAAATTACTCAAGATACTTGCGAAGTAATCTCATGAAACCCATGCTTCATCAATCCTTTTTTGAAATGAAAATGTGTGTGTGTGTGCAGTGTCAATCTCATTCTACATGCATGTCTTTTAGTCAACAATGTGCGAACTAATTGTTCTCATGATCTTTACAAATACCTCATAAACTTGTTTTTCATAATCCCTCTCCATAAATATAGATAACTCCATTTATTTAGATCAATAGGTCTTTGCTTAGCTTGTAATGGGGCCTTGGGTTTAGCTAACAAGAAAAGAAATAAAGGTTCACAAAGTAAGAGATCAAATCTAAAATTTACATGAATATTTACTCTCTTAATATTTTGTTTGGAGTTCTTTCTATTTTAAGGGTTGTACTACTATCACACCCCATCTTATTTTCTTTTATATTCATTAGGATGTGATCCCCCCCAACTATGGGTTGTATTATTATCACATCTCCAAACTTATTGCTTATTAAGTTCATGGGGACGTGATTCCCCCATTTGAAGGATATATCCCCACTGATTCCTATGACCCCCAAACTTATCTTCTTATGCACTCATATACCTCTCTGCCATCATTTATAAATATGTTTTTTAATAAGTCTAACATGGGTTTTCAAGCTAAAAGAGACTAAATGATAAGGCTAAAGAAAAAAAAGTTGAATGGTGGTCTTTTATATGCTTTGCATATGCAATTCTTTCATTAAAGCTCAATGGGAACACAAGTAACAATTAATGTAATAGGTTAGCTTGAAAGGCTCAAACTGATCAAAGAATGCCTAAATCACTTCTAAGTAAACATGTTATCTAGGATTTTTCCTTGAGGGATAATCAAATAAGTTCTAGCATGCTCGTGTCAACCAAAATGTGTCATTGAATTCACAACATCATCAACTAATCAACATACAATTTGCATAATCATGATGTAATGTGCATAATGAAATTTTCATCAGTCATGAAAAAGGATTTATCACAAGAATTAATAAATCACAAGGTAGCATTTATCCTTCATTCTAAATCACATGCAATGGTAATAAAAAACTCAGAATATGTCACTTGATCATTACAGGAGAATGAATCCATCTTATTCAATTTCAGTATGTTAACACAACTGCTCTTAACTTTACTTGGCTAAGTCATTATAAATTGCAGTTCCTTAAAAATATACACCTAAATTCTAGAAAAAAAATTCCAAACTGAATTGACTGCAAATCTGAATTTATTTTTTCAAAACTCAACTAAATGTAAATCTAAAAATTCAAATCTGAAATCTAAATGTAAATCTCCAAATACCCCACAACTTAAACTAAACATTGTTCTCAATGTGTAATAATGATAGAAGTTTAAGTTCATGGGCTTCCTTGAATGAAGTGCATTCTCTTCGTCTCCTTCCGAAATTTCTTTGACATCCATTGCAAATATCAGGTGACAGTTATAACACTGGAAACATCATCTGCAATCCTCTACAACTTTTATGCTCATTCTAATTTTCTTTTGCAATAGAAACATCAAACCACTACTTAAAAATAAATCTGTCCTAATGAAGAAAACAAAACAACTAACTAAACTGAATGCTAAGGAAACAAAAAAAGTTTAGAAACTTGGGTTGCCTCCCAAGGAGTGCTTAATTTAATGTCTGTGTAAGATGAATTCTTCCTTTATAGATTCTGAAATCCAATAATTTCATTCAACTGCATAAGCAAGTCATTCTTCATAAATCTCTCTACTCAATGACCATTGACTTTGAACTTTTTCCTAGTCCTTAAGTTCTTTAACTCCACAGCTCCATGTGAGAACACTTGTCACTAGGAATGGTCCAACCCACCTAGACTGTAGTTTTCCTAGAAACAAACGTAAACATGAGTCATAAAGCAAAACTTCCATTCAAGGTTCAATGCATCTTTTGCAAATGATTTGATTATAATATCTCCTTTTTTGCTCCTTAGAAATCTTTGCATTCTCATAAGCTTCATCTCTCAACTCTTCTAGTTCATTCAGTTGAAGCTTTCTCTCTTCAACTGCCTTCTACAAATTAAAGTTCAGTTTCTTTATCGCGTAGTATGCTTTGTGCTCTAACTCCACTAGCAGATGACAAGCTTTTCCAAAGACAAGTCTATAAGGACTCATTCCTACTGGGGTCTTCAATGTAGTTTTATATGCCCAAAGTGCATCATTCAACTACATTGCACAATCTTTCCTTAAGGTGTTCACTATCCTCTCCAGAATTGCTTTGATCTATCTGTTACTTACTTAAACTTATCCAGAAGTTTGTGGATGATAAGGTGTTGCAACTCGATGAGTGATATTATACCTTTTCAACAAAGCTATAAATACCTTATTGCAAAAATGAGTGCCTCTATCACTAATGATTGCTCTTGGAGTGCCAAACCTAGAGAAAATCCTGTCTTTCAGAAATTTTAGCATAACATTAGCATCATTAGTTTTAGTGGTCATTGCCTCAATCCACTTAGACACATAATCAACAGCAAGCAGAATATACATGTTCCCATTAGATGGTGGGAATGGGCCCATGAAATCAATACCCCATATATCAAATAATTTAACAATCAGATTACCTATGAGTGGCATTTCATCTTGTTTACCAATGTTACCTATTCTTTGGAACCTATCACACATTGCAGAAAATGCATGAGCATCCCTAAAAATAGTTGACCAATAAAAACCAGATTGGAAACTTTGAGAGCGGTCGTCTTCCCTCCAAAATGCCCTCCACAGCTAAATGTGTGATAATGTTTCAAAATTCTTTACTGATCATCCTCAGGTACAAAATGTCTAATGATCTAATCTGGACACATTTTAAATAGAACTAGATCATCCCAAAAGTAATGTGTTGCTACATACAATAACCTCCTCCTTCTGATTAAAAACTCCCTTAACCAAATAATTAATAATATCAGGCATAACAAGGTTCACTTCCCTTTATATAAAATAGTTGATCATCAGGAAAAATCTCATTAATGGAAATGCTCTTTTTATCTTTCTTCTGCTCCAAATCAGTCCCTTCCACTAACCTAGACGCATGATCAGCTACAACATTTTCATTACCTTTTTGTCCTTGATTGTCAGGTCGAATTCTTAAAGCAATAATATGCACCTAATCAATCTAGGCTGAGCATCTTTCTTAGTCAGCAAATATTTTAATGCAGCATCATCAGAATAAATAATTATTTTTGAACCAATCAAATATGAGCAGAACTTTTTCAACGTAAACACAATTGCAAGCAATTCTTTTTTATTGGTGGAATAATTCAATTGTGTTTCATTAAAAATTCTACTTGCATAATGAATCACCTCATACTTGTATAATGAATCACATGAGGTACTTTATCTATTCTTTGTCCTAAGATAACACTAATAGCAAAGTCAGATGCATCACACATAAGCTCAAAAGGAATGGACTAATTAGGAACTGCTAAAATTGGAGCATAAGTTAGTTTTTCTTTCAAGGTATTCAAAGCAACAAGGCACTCCTCATCAAAATAGAAAGTCACATCTTTAGCTAGCAAGTTACGCAATGGTTTAGAAATTTTTTTAAAGTCTTTTATGAACCATTTATAAAAACCTGCATGACCCAGAAAACTCCTCACTCCCTTGACCGAAGTGGGGGGAGGCAATATAGCAATCACATCAATCTTTGTCTTGTCAACTTCAATGCCTCTACTTGAAATAATATATTCCACCACAATTACCTACTTAACCAAGAAATGAAACTTCTCCCAACTTAATGTGAACTTCATTTTAATACACCTTTTAAGCACCAATGTCAAGTTATTTAGGCACTCATCGAATGAATCACCAAAGACAAAAAAATCATCCATGAAAACCTCTATAAACCTTTTAATCATATTAGAAAAATAGACATCATACACCTCTGAAAGGTTGCAGGGGCATTGCACAAACCAAAAGGCATCCTATAATAAGCAAAAGTTCAAAACGACCAAGTGAAGGTTATCTTTTCCTGGTCTTCTATAGCAATGGAAACCTAATTGTAACTTGAAAAACCATCTAAAAAATAGTAGTAAGCATGACCTACCAATCATTCAAGCATTTGATCAATGAAAGGGAGAGGAAAATGATCCTTTCTTATGGCTGCATTTAGTTTTCTGTAATCTATACACTTACACCATCTTGTAGTCATTCTTATTGGCACTAAGTCATTATTATCATTCTTAACAACAAAAATACCAGATTTCTTTGGTACCACATGAACTGGACTCACCCATTTGCTATCAAAAATTGGGTAGATAATACCTGCATCCAACAACTTAATAACCTTAGCTCTAACAACTTCCTACATGTGTGGGTTAAGTCTCCTCTGAGCATCCCTAGAAGAATTTGCATCATCTTCTAACAAGATCTTATTCATGCACATAGTGGGGTTGATTCCTTTGATGTCAACTAAAGTCCAGCCTATAGCCTCCTTATGCTCTCTTAAGACATTCAACAACTTATTCTCTTCATTAGTAGATAAGTCAACAGTAATTATAATTGAAAGAGTATCATTCTCACTAAGAAATACATACTTTAAGTTCTGTGGTAGTTGCTTAAATTTCAGTTTTAGTGGTGTGACAATTGATGATGCCAAATTGGAATTCAAATGTGTCAACACCTCCTTAGTGCCTTCATCTTCTTTAACTTCCTCTGCACTATCCAAATCTTCTTTCAACTCTTTAATTTCTTTATCCTCCTTAATGAATTCTTCTGTTATAAGCACCAGTACCAATTTATCTTTTATTTTCTGCTACACAAAAGTAGATGTTACAAGTGAGTCCAAATGATCAATTTGAAAATAACCACTAAGATCTATAGGATCTGAAGGTAATGAAAGAGAATTATAAATAGAAAATTCTACAGTCTCATCCAAAATAGTCATTTTAAGCTTTCCATTCTGCACATCAATGGTCGTCCTAACTATTGCCATGAATGGACACCCCAAAAGAATGGACACCTCTCTCTTTGGAGTCACTTGCCTCTCCATGTCAAGTATAACAAAATCAACAGGAATAATAAGTTTGTCAATCTACACCAATAAACCTTCTACAATGCCTCTTGGATATGATCTATCTGCAAGTTGTAGAGACATTGTAGTAGGTTTCAAATTTCCCAAACCAAGCAACAAGTAAATAGAATAAGGCATGAGACTTACACTTTCTCCTAAATCCAATATAGCCTTTACCTTATTCGTTCCTCCAATAGTGACTGTGATATTAAAACTACCTAGATCCTTCAACTTTGGAGGAAGGTTTGTCTACAGAGTTGCACTAGTTGCTTTTGAAACTATCACCTTTTTATGAGCCTCATACTTATGCCTCCTGGAGGTTAGTTCCTTCAAAAACTTAGCTTAAGCAAGCATGTTCTTAATCATGCCAAGCAAAGGTAAGTTAACATTAACTTTGAAAAAGATATCATAAATATCAAAAAATGATTTGTCTAATTTGCTTTGCCTTAATCTTCTTGGAAAAGGCACTGGTGGATCATAAGGTGGTGATGGCTTGTAGTTGACTGGAGGGTCAACTATTAGAAACATGGCCTTCCTTGAATGCACTTCCTCCTCTGTCTTTTCTTACCATTGTTTATTCCTGCAGAAACATTATATTCATCAAATTCTTCATCAACTTTATCATCAATTACCTTTTCACTTCTCAATGTTGTGACTACTTTTTCTTGCTTTGGCAGACTTGGCAACTTTCCAGGTGTGTGACTCTACACAGCTTTTGCAATCTACCTCAACTATGTTGCTATCTTTTTTATTGATGCCTCCACATTCTAAAATCTTGATTTAGTTGCTTGGACAAAAGTGTGAACTGTCTCCTCAAGAGTGTGTTTCTTCTGTTGAAAAGAAGTTTTAGCTTGACTCTGATTGTTGATATTGTTCCATGAAAAGTTTATATGATTTCTCTAACCGGGATTGTAAGTATTTGAATAAGGATCATTACGTGGTCACTAGTTATAGAAATTAATTACATTTGCTTACTTTTAAACTCTTACAAAACTTTCATTGGAAGGGTAAACATTCTGTGAGTGTCCTGGATTACCACAAATTGAACAAACCTTAGTAGGGATAGGTTGCTTCAAGTTAACTATCATTGAGTACATCGCCTTCATCTGTTTTGCTATCTCTGACATCTCCATAGAAAGATCAGTGTTAGAGTTGATCTCATAAATTCCTCTAGATCTACCTCTTACACTCTTTTATTGGGAGTTTGCTCCAAGCATCTCATATAGATCATATGTCTCTTATGGGGTCTTTTCTCCCATTGCTCCACTTGTAGCATTATCAACCATGGCTTGGCATAGTTGTGTTAGTCCATCGTAGAAAAATTAATTGAGCAATTCAAGAGGATATCGATGGTGAGAATATTGAATTAGTAATGCCTTAAATTTTTCCCATGCTTCATGGAATGTTGCCCCATCCATTTGAGAATAGCTAACAATCTTACTTCTCAATTCTGCAGTTTTAGTATAGGAATAAAATTTACTAATGAATTTGTTATATACTGCATCCCATGTAGTCAATGATCTAAGAGCCAATGTCATGAATCATGTTTTTACTGCATCCTTCAAGGTATAAAGAAAACATCTCATGCACAGCTGATTCTCAATTAAACCTTGCAAAGGAAAAGTTTGAATAGTTTTATAGAAATCACGCATGATTGTTAAGGGATCTTCTACAGCTACACCATGAAAAGAATGAAGCATGTTAAAGTGTATGTGCTTCATATCATAATTCGTTGCATTGTCATCTAAAATAATGCATGAAGGTGAAATTCCAATCGTTGGGCATGCCAATTCCTTCATTAGCTATTGAGCTTGTTGAACCACTCTATTTTCCATGTTGTTAACCATCTAAATATCTTCTTCACTTATGCTTTCTACCTCTATTTCCACTTTACTAATGTGATTGTTCTAGGGTAACAGAACTAGATTCAGTGATCATCATCCTTACATTCATAGTTCTGTAAAAGAAAGAAAGAAAGAATTAAAAATCCAAAATAAAATAAACTACAACAATGAAAAAGAAAAATTATAACTAAATTAATCAAATCAATTTATAACCAGTTCCCCGACAACGATGCCAAAAACTTGATGGTCAAATTATAATTTCTTTCTCGCAAGTACATGAGTGTATAGTAGGACAATGTGCTTAGTAAGGGTCGATCCTATAGAGAATAATTAAATTGATTCAATTAGGTTTAGTTATTAATGGTTAAATTATAATTCCTCATAAGTGCACGAATGTATAACAATACATTGTTCTTAACAAGGGTCTATCCCATAAAGAACTATCAAATTGATTCAAACATGTTTAGTTATTAATACTAAGTTGTCCTAAATTTGAAAGATAATTATAGACTAAGTAATTAAAAGTGTAATGTAAGATAAATAGAAAAAATGGCTTAAGTAATGTAAAATAGTATTCAGGTTGTAAGAGTCTGGGGATCTGACTTCACCACTCAATGATATTCATTGTTGTCGAGATGGTGGTATAAATTTAGCATCTTAGGTTTGTTCTATCCACTGTATGATTATTACCGTTAGGCATCCAGGTTTAAATCAATTATGTTCTCCCATTCCAATTACCTATGGTGTGCAGTGTAATTGAGATTGAAAACTCATAAAAATCAGAAGAACTTTAAGGAACCAAGCAGAACAGTTTAGCATATGGCGTCTACCTTAACCATCTACTCATTCATTCAAAAGAGCACAGTATATGGTTTAGCATATGATGTCTACCTTAACCACATACTCAAAGATAATCAAGCTAATTCACATAATTGGTGGTCAGATAATTAAATAAATTAGACAATTGCATTATACACAATGAATGAAACAAGATGATATTGAATTAATAACCCAGCAATCTCTATTAATAATAAATATCGAGGAGGGCTACATCATTGCCCCAGAAAAAGGAATTTAGTTTATAATAAAAACAAAATAAAACTCTCTAAAATATGCATGATTGCAAAATTCTAAATCCTTCTCTTGCTCCCTTGAAAAAATTCTCTCGTCCAACCCCCCAACTATGTTCTAGATGTCTCTTTAAATAACCCAAGTAGTAGGGTTTTAGTAGAACTCCTCCATGAATTACAATGCCTCTATGCATAGAGATCCTCTTTCAATAATAACTCAGTATTTCCCAAGAAAAATATAGCTTCTCAAACATTGCAATGCATAAAAATAGAAGTTCTCAAAATAATTGAGTTGCTACATATCCTGCGTTCTATAAATTATAACATAATCTTGAGTCAAAAATTACTTTTAATAATACTTTGCAATCCAAATGTCTCATACTCTTAAATTTGCAACTTCTGATGCATGGAAAAATAACTAAATTTGTTTACTTCTAATTCCAAGCATTGATTTCAAGCTTTGTTTCTTGTTAGGATATTGTGGATGCACTTAGGATTGAGCAAAAATTTGAATTCAAGCTTTGGAGTCACTGAAGCTTGCTTTAGAGTCAATAAATCATGCTTTGGAGTCACTAAATATTAACTTTAGAGGCACCAAAGTAAACTTTAGAGTCACAAAAGTCAATTTCGGAAGCACAAGTCTGCTTTGGAGGCATGCAAGTAAACTTTAGAGTCACGAAAGTGAATTTTGGAGTTAGACAACATTGCTTCAAAGTCTCTAAAGTGAACTTCAAATTTGCTAAAGTAAACTTCAGATTTTTTGATTCTACATTGGAGTTGCTGAAATGTACTTTTGAGTTGCTGAGGTGAACTTCAGAGTTGCTGATTCTGCTTTGGAGTTTTTGATGTTCAAGAGCAATTTTAGTAGAATTATCATAACTTTCTCGTAAAAACTCCAAATTAACTGATTTTTATTTGGTTAGATAGATAATTTCAAGATATACAACTTTTATTTTAATTAATTTTCCTAATTCTAGTTGTATGTTGAGTCATAGAAGTTTAAAGTACCACCTTTTGTGTTACCTCCGAAATTGATATTTTAAAGTCTTTTAGAGAGAGTAGCACTGTTTTGATCATACATTTCTTATAAAATTGAGAATTGATCCATTTATTTTTTATTGGATAGATAATTGTAGGAGCTACAACTTTTATGTTGATCACTTTGTCTGAATCATCCATCTTCTATAAGTTGTGAGCCCTCAAAGTGACCCCTTCTGTCAAATGAAGTAGCAAACGAATATAAAGCTCTACAAGTAGTTGCACTATTTTAGCCATAATTTTCTCATAGAAATTTAGAATCCTTTGATTATTGATGCATTGTAAATATAAAAATAAATTCTAAAACTTTCATTTTGAACACATTTTCCAAATATGCCTCCATTAGTCACAGAAATTGCTTTAAAGTAACATAATTTGTAATTTTTAGTTTCATTTTATAAATTAGTAAAACAAACTCTATTAAGTGAAATATCCACTGAAAAATATTAAAAGAAGATCTTAAACATGTGAAGATATAAAAATATGATACATTAGAAGCTTATCAAATACCCCCAAACTTAGCTTTTGATCATTCTTAAGCAAAATAACAATCTAAACTCATGAATTAGTTAGAAAATTTTCTCTCAAACAATCAGTAACATGCCAGATAAATTACACATATGCACATATCTCAGAAATTACTCAAGATACTTGCCAAGTAATCTCATGAAACCCATGCTTCATCAATCCTTTTATGAAATGAAAATGTGTGTATGCAATGTCAATCTCATGCTACATGCATGTTTTTAAGTCAATAATGTGCAAACCAATAATTCTTATGATCTTCATAAACACCCCATAAGCTTGCTTTTCATAATCCCTCTCCACTGATTAGGTAACTCTATTCATTTGGATCAATAGATTTTTGCTAAGCTTATAATGGGGCCTTGGGTTTAGCTAACAAGAAAGGAAATAAGGATTCATAAAGTAAGAGATCATATCTGAATTGTAAATGAATATTTACTCTCTTAACTTTTTATTTGGAGTTCTTTCTATTTTAAGGGCTATATTATTATGACATCTCCAAACTTATTGCCTATTGAGTTCATGGAGATGTGATCCCCCTATTTGAAGGATAAATCCTACTGATTCCTTTCCCTTATATTTCATATTTCTTTTGACATTCATCTTTTTAATGACCCCCAAACTTATCTTCTTATGCACTCATATACCCCTCTGCCATCATGTATAAATATGTTTCTTAATAGGGCTAACATGGTTTTTCAAGCTGAAAGGGACTGAATGATAAGGCTAAAGAAATAAAAGTTGAATGGTAGTCTTTTATATGCTTTTCATATGTCATTCTTTCATTAATGCTCAATGGGGACACTAGTGACAATTAATGTAATAGGTTTGCTTGAAAGGCTCAAACTTATCAAAGTATGCCTAAATCACTTCCAAATAAACATGTTATCTAGGATTTTGCCT
>JAYJMB010002650.1:0-15035 GCA_036873735.1 Pouteria campechiana
GAGGTGCTGCCGAAATTTTTATTAAAAATTGTACATCGGCCAGCACATTTATGTATCAATATGTAGCAACCATCGGCTAGGTGTGGTGTGGGCCGGCGGGGTGCTACAAATACAAGCATTGTCAGATATATATAAGCCACAACAACATGTTTGACAGCCAAATAGACAGAAACCTAAACAGCATATACAAATCATTTCAATAATTGAAAAAACTTGCATGAAGAGTGTTTGCAATCTCGAAAATTTTAAGCAAAATTTCGCCGAAAATTTCAATTTTGCAACCTGGCGAAATGATTTCACCACTGAAAAGTGGGGATTTTCCCCTTTAAGCAGAAACTTTGAAATTTCGGTGAAATTTCGGCGAGATTTAGGCAAAATCCCCAATTTCTCACCAAAATCTCACTGGTAAGGCGAAATCTTGCTAAACAGTAATGAAAAAAAAAGAGATAAAAGGAGAAAACCCTACACCACGTGAAATCACTTTGCGAAACCCACTTCTACCTCTCAAATTAGTATTTTAGAAATACCTAATGTTGATTTTCTAAGAAAAAAATGAGATTTAGGCTTCGAAATCTACCTTTCAGACGTTGGCAGCTACCTTTCCCTCTTCCATTTCAACGATTTTCGAGTCTACACAAATTTTTTGGCTTCGAAATCACAAATGGAGTTTTCAAAATCAAGATTCAAGCTTACTTACATGGATTTCAAAGCTTAAATCCAACGTATGGCGCAACAGTTTCTCCCTCTTCTATCGACAGCGCCTGAAGCCCTAGTTTTCCCCATCTAATCCACTCCAACCCCTTCGAAATCACTGCTGAAGTGATCAAAATGGGTAGAGGAGGCTTCAAATTCTTCAATCGGGTGTGAAAAATCCACAGACAACGATCGTTCGTCGTTGAAGGCAAAGTCAGCAGACAACGTTTTTTCGTCCTTCCAGGACTGACAGTCGGGCGTGGGCGTGAACATGTCTTTGGGGAGGCAACCTTGTGCATGCACGGCTTCGGTGCGTGGCTTTGGTGCATGCGTGAGTTGCTGGGATTTTTTGTGATTTTATTGTGATTAGTTTTTAACCACAAATCAGTTTTTAATTTGTTCTTGAATTGGGGCAAATGCATTTATTGTGATTTTATATAATTAATTATGTTTTTTGGGGTAATTATTTGGAAAAAATGCATCTATTGTGATTTAATATAATTAATTAAGTTTTGGGGGCAATTTTTTGGGGCAAATTATTTAACATAAAAAAATTAATCAATTATATTGTCCCTTATCATATAACTATTTTTAGATTAGCTTTTAATATATGCATTTTGTAAGTTATGAAAATAAATAATTTATCCAGTGATTTTCAAAAATTATAATATCAAAAATAGGGTAAAATTAATAATAAAAATACATGTATAATTTTCTAATCCAGTGATTTTTTAATTTTTCTGCGTTTTTTTAGTTTTTTTATAATTTAGCAAAATTGTTCGGTAAAATTTTTGATAATTTCTCCAAAATTAGTGAAATTTTCTCCTTTTTAGCTTAGCAAAATTTTCCCTATTAAAGAAATTGCGAACACTACCCTGTACAAGTAAATAATTGATGGATGAATAGAATATTTTTCACTCGCAAGAAGCTTATTCATTTGAAAATTTTTGCTCCTTTGGGGAGGCAAAGAGTGAATGGGTTGTGTGTGGAATATTTTCACCATGATAGCATGACGTCTGATAACACACCGCAATTCTTCAATTTCAATGAATATCATCTAAAATCAGACAAAGCATAATTTTAATATGATAAATTAAGGAACAAAGACCTGATAAAACATGTAAAACCAAACACCAGGAAAAAGAAAAAGAAACAGCAGATTAAAATATATTAATGAATTCATTATCTCAAAATACAAATGGATAAATGGGTTACAGTTTTTTTTTTCAACTGAACAGCCATACGTGTTTTGCAACATCATATCCTAGCTGCTAAAGACATGAACCTTCACAGTAAATAGTTCCAGAACCTGATAAAAACTGAATACTGTATCACCAGGTGGCCTATTTTACTTTTGACAAAACATGTAAAACTTAGCCCTGAACTGCCACAGAGGCTACATAATGAAATAATCAGACAAATGATAAGGTTACTCACCTGGGATAAGTGCTCTTTATTGCCATACATAACCTTGTTTTGTAACAGAAAATCACCCTCTTTTGCCTGATAATGAAAGATAAAAAACAAGCACAGAAAAGTGATGCAATTTTTCCTGAAAGAATACACATTTCGGATGAAGTAAAGTTGGAGGTAAAGCAGAGACCTTGAGCATCCTAAAGCGTTCACCAAGCGGATGAAGGCCACTGAGAATGGTGCAAGCCAAATACTCATTTGAACGAGCATGTTTAAAAAAGTGGTGCTTCAAAAGCTTTTCAGAAGTTGGACGCTTCTTAGGATCCTTCACTAAGCAGGTAGCTACCATCTCTTTAAAAGACTGCAAAACATATTCCACTCATAAAACTATACCAGAATATTTTGAAATAAGAAGTTTAGATGGAGTAGCAAAAACCTTGGAGAATCTCTTGTCCCTTTCATAATCAAGGCCTGGTGGTGCATTTTGTAAGGTCATAAGGAGAACCTATAGAAGTGAAAATTTCTCATGAGAAACAAAGCATCCTACAAATATTGCATAAAACAACAATGTGTTTAGCGACCAAAAGTGCAACTGCAGGGAATTGGAAGATATTCACCTTCATTGGTGGATACTTGGAAAACGGTGCATGACCATGGGCAAGTTCCAATGCTGTTATTCCAAATGACCAAACGTCTGCTCTGCATACATGAAAGAAATTTAAACATATGAAATGATTTCAGTCTCATCATGCAAGGTTTGAAGATACAAAGTTGGAAGTCCTCTTCAACATTCACTCACCTAAAGTCATATCCATGTAACTGCTGCATAACTTCGGGTGCCATCCTACAACACACCATACAACATTACAACACATTAGTTTTGGCCAATGGCCATGATGCATTCTTCATGTACAACGTCAAAAACCAATGAAATGATTACATACAACAGGTCACTGAACAGTTACCAGCATGGAGTCCCCACAAATGTATTTCGAGACCGTTGCCTATCCCCCATATCAAACATGCATGCCGAAACTCCAAAATCTGCTAGTTTAACAGCACCATTTTCATCAATTAGAATATTTCCTGCCTGCAGATAGCACCGGATGATATGAGCAATGTTGAATGCAAATCCAAA
This sequence comes from Pouteria campechiana, assembly GCA_036873735.1. Lineage (NCBI taxonomy): Eukaryota > Viridiplantae > Streptophyta > Magnoliopsida > Ericales > Sapotaceae > Pouteria > Pouteria campechiana. The sequence goes on from JAYJMB010002650.1 coordinate 3,245, forward strand.
GTATCCATTATACCTAGGAAAAAATGGCAATGACCACAAGAAAGAAAGAAAGAAAAAGCTTCAGCAGGCAGATAAGTGTTTACATTGAAAACCATCATTACAGTTTCAAATACTTTCACGGCCTATTTGGATGGGTGGAAAAACCAGCTGCAATAGGCATATAATTGTTTACATTGAAAACTGTCATTACAGTTGCAAATACTTCAAGGCCTATTTGTATAGTTGTAAATAAAGCAAAGACAAAATAGTATGAGGTAGTAAATAGCTAGTGTAATGGAATAAACATAAAATAGCATGATGACAATAGAAAAACTATGAGAATGAGTGAAAAATATAGGGATAATGATGGGAAAAGATAAGGATAATGACTAAATAAGTAAAGATGAATACAAAAAAGAAAGAGTATGGAGTGTTTGCCTTGGTTGGATTGAAATGTCTTTCCAATTAAAAGAGGTGGGTGATCACTTTTTTGATAACTAAGACAGTTCCAAGTTTTATCTCCATTCAACTTGATGGTTTAAGCTGGTGGAGGTTCTTAAGTTATTTTTAATGGTAAATTATTGGCAATTCTTTATTGGAAGCTAAATAATGGCTCTTATCTCCAACATAAATCATGAGCTACTTTCTGAAGGATTTCTCATCTCTTATATGATCAAGTCAACAACACATTACATGGCAGCAACTGCTAGGACCTGTTTTCAACTTAAAAGACCTATAGTTCCTTTCCTTACTTAAAACTCTGTCTAATGAACTAAAATTTTCCTTCAGAAAAATGGGAACCTGGTAAAAGATTTGTCTTTTACAACCACCTCAGGAATTTGTAGTCATCACTTTCAACCATGAAACATGATAGGCAGTGTATCATGGAGGCAGGACTTTGTACTTGGGAATAAATTTGTGGTAGAATAACAAATGCTGACAAGATTCAGCACATGCTTTCTGAGGGCTCCATTCCAGATTTCAATTCCATTATCTGCACCTTGCAAGTCAAACTTGAAAGAATGCAACAGCAATGAGAGAGATCCATTCCTCATTAATGTGCTAGGAAAAATCCATTTCTGTTGAAGAAATCGTATGTTCACAGCCACTAGTGAACCTGGACCACTGCCTAATCGTCAGAACATCAAAAGTTCACTGCATGCTGATGCAGATAATCCATCAGATAAAGGTTCAACTTCATACCCAAGCAATACCATGAGGACATTGATTCTTCAAAGTCTTTTGGCACAACAAACACTGAGAAATACAATTTCTATCACATAAAGAAGGAACTAATTTGTCAAAACAAATGGAAAACGACTTCTGCAAAAATAATCATCCTTTAGATAGAATGTTATCCAAGTAAGGCATAGTTAATCCCAGAAAATTACAAATATTTATAATCATCCCTACAACATGTTGTTCTTCATTGCCTCCAGTTTCTAGTTAAATTTTGCGAGATTTCTGTTTCAACTAAAAAGTTCTAGAATTGAAAAGATTGTGTAAAGAGGTATTGGCATGATATGTAATAATAAAGCACCTTAACATCTCTATGAATGTGCCCCTGGCTATGGAGATATACAAGAGCTTTCAAAACTTCCCGCAATAATGTTGCAATAACAGGTTCTTCAAAACCATCTGGATAAGCAGATTTCATTATATGAAGACAGGATCCCCCAGCCATATAAGGCATCACAACCCAGAGGCTTCGATCTGTAGTGAAAGAGCAATGTGCCTGCAGTACATTGGGATGATTAATCAAGCTCATTGTTTGCACCTCACGACGGATTCCATCCTGCAGAATACGGGAAAAGAATTAAAATATTAATAGATGCATTCATAATGTTAGGAGCTGTTGATTCTCTATTAATGATACACATAGAGTCTGCATTATGAAAGATAGACGGAACACAGTTAGGAACCATCTGCGGGATCTAGAGATACTGGATTCTTATTCCACCTCCACTAGAAATAAATGAAGCATCTTAACAGTGAATTTTAATGCAATATTTAGCACAGAGTTTAGGGGAAGTGGAGTATTTGAGGTCCCGTAAAATAAATGATCTATAAGTCATCCTGGAACCTAGTTTATCACATCAAAACCATCAAAATGCAGCGTACAAAAATTAATTAATTAATTAATGAGTGTAGTCCGAGTTACCATGGATTAATGAAAAACCTTTAGACTTGCATGAAGTCAATCTACACTACGATTACTTGACAGCTACGTCATAATTAAATATCCAAAATCCCAAATATGTAGAACACAAATTAAACCCTTATTTATTACTCTATGCCTAAAAATAAGTGCATCAGATGCACCAATGTGCTACATCTGGATGCACGCATATAGCAAATAGACAACAAAATTAATCAGTCATGCACGCAGGAGACCAGTGTATCCAATAATCAAAACAATTCTTAAATAAGATGAGTATTGACAAGCTCCAGCATCAGTGGATCTCGACATATCTGTTTGCAATGAGTTCAGCTCTAACACATGCAAGAGCTTCAACTCAATCACTAATGAAGGCCAATTCTGACTAGGAACCCATCAATGCCAACAGAACAGTCTTCAATCTTATAACAGAGTTACTATCCATGTAATGAATTATTGTCAGCTCAGTCATTGAAGCTCTATTCCTAATTAAACCAAGTACATAGCTTCCATAGGTAATTCATAATCTATGCTTTCTCCAACTATATGAAGACAGATGGATTCTGCTCTTCACTCTATACTTTAATCAACTGTCTAAGCAGGATAAGAAGAAAACAGGACATGAAAAGCCTTGTTGATCTCCCTGGAATGGCCTACTGTCCTTGCACCACATATGCTTAAGTACAATGCATGAGTTTGAAGCCCTCATAGTGCATAAAATATTGTACATCTCCTTTGCCCTAGTTAGCAGGCACCATGATGCCTCTCCATCATTAGGCATATCATTTGACTGTAAATGTTGATATAAAGGACTACTTGACTCAAAAGGCTGCTCAAACCAACAATCCTATACAGCAAAAAAGAAAGAACATCTATATCTATGGCCTCTCCCATTTCTTTTCCATGCTCACTGAAATCCCCATCCCTTGCCCTTTCTTTAATCCAAGGATCTCACTTCACCTTAATTCAATGATCATAAAATGTCATTTTTCAACTATCCTTTATTTGTCAAGAGAGACGTTTGTAAGAAAATGTGCCTTAGTGTATGTTATTTACAGTTGCCCATAGTTGTGATCGACAAGACAAGACATAGTTTTGATAGACAAGACAAGAGAATGCATAAATTTGAAGATAGATAAATGGGAAAATGCTATAACATCTAAGAGTTTTAGAATTAATCAAACAAACACCAAATATGTGGAATGAAACTTTCAAAATAGTAGAAATATATAAATAAAGAGTATTTAACATTAAAGACCAAGTAGTTTAACAAAACAACTATTTTAAGTATCTAGAATTAAAAGTTCAAGAAAGTGGAAAAATCAATAAGGATGTTACCCATAGAATTCAAGATATGTTAAAGAAATGGTGTTATGCTTGAGAAACTTTACAATCGCCAAGTGCTGATTGAATTAAAAGAAAATTTTTAAAAACAGCTACAAGACCAGCTATGCACTAAGGGGTAGAATATTAGGCAATAAAAGAACAACATACAGATAAGATGAGTGTGGGCAAAATAAGGATGTTGAAGTGAATGAAAAGTAAGACAAGAAAGGATAAAATTAAAAATGAAACAATTCAAGATACACCAAAGGTAGAATCAATCAGTAATATAAGAAAAAGTAAACCTTTGCGGTTTGATCATGTGCAAATGAGATCAAAAAATGTACTAATTAGGGATAAATTTATCAATGTTGAGCCCATAAGAGAACTAAATGAAGGTTGAAAAAAAAATAGTTAGATTTTATTAAGAAAAATATGATAGTATTTTAGCTTACAAAGGGCATAACCTAAGTATGATATCCTACATTGCCCGGATGAGGGGAGAAGTTCTAAAATTTATATGTAAGCCTTATGGAAACTTGTTGAGACACTTTTTATGGGGGTTGTATGAGCAGCAACCACAAAGGAGCAAAGCCATGAGGACTGTGATGGCCCAGCAAACAACAACTCAACAGTGTGGCCATAGGTTATTACACTAAGGTTGAATGTGGGTGCCCCCCCTCCTTGAGTAGGAAACAATTTATGATGATAATGATGTTATCCATATAACGTTGTTCAAGAAAGTAAGAAAAACACAAAAAGTTAGCCTTATGATGCTTTTGTACACAAATATTTTGATGACTCTATCAAAGATAATCTCTTTTACAACGACAATATCACCTAATGGGAGGGACTCAAAGTGCCGTGCATCTATCCTATGTTTTAGTGGTATGGCATTCTACGACCATTCTTTATTTGCCTTTTACTATTTGAGACCAACTTAATAATGATGATGATGATGATGATAATGATTTTGTTGGGGACTTATATAGTCTGGACTCTAGACCATATTGATATGAATATCTGTATGAGCAAATTTTCCCCTGTCAATTCCAGAGATCCATCAAACAATGGAGGTATAATATATATTGGGAGGCTAATTGTTGAACTTTGCCTCCCTGCCTACCTACTCAAGCCAACTGCATCCTGCATAAGATATCTAAACCAATATTCGTTGTTTTGCTAAGAGTGAAAATTTTACTAAGCCTAAAAAGAAAATTTTTCACTAATTTCGGAGAAATAATCAATAATTTAGCAGAACTTTTTCACTAAAATATAAAAAACTAAAAAAATTAAAAATAAGAATTTTCTATAAAACTTATCAATAAATCATGATAGATCTAATTTTATATTTAGAATAAAAAATATCACTTTAAATATCAACATATAAGAAGTAAAGGAAATATATTAATGACATAAATACTGATAAAGTAAATTTCTAATGTAAAATACTACTAAAGGAGAAATTTAATTCACACAAAGTTGTTCAACATATGCATATAATGTGAATTATAAACAAAAAAATATTCTAAAATTATGCTATCAACTATAAATAAATAAAATTAACAATGTTGTGAAACAATTAAAACTAGTTACAATAAAATAATTTCAATAAGAAAGACAGCATCCTTTTTTACACCCAAACATGTCTTTTTATGAGTAATTTTATAAATATTTATCTACCATAATTTAAAAAAATGCAATATAGACCATTTACTTTTAGAAAATATAAATATCATGTGTTTTTAAAACTTTTAAAATAAAAAAATATTCCACAACTTTTATTCTTTGAACATATGACAAATATATTAAAAAACAAAAACACTCTGTTTACATCATAACAAAGTTTTTTGTGTGGAAAATAAGTTGCATTTTTTTAACATGCAATTGCTGGTTGATGACTCTATGAGTAGAATCAAGGCTTTAAGCCCCAAAAAACCTCTCCCGAGAATGGATTTCAAAGGCTGGGGAAGAAGAAATGTTGACTTTTCTCTTTGCAAAGCAACTCAAATTTAGTCAAAAATGAGATCAAATTTAGTAGGAAATGAGATTCAATACATCAGAGATGGGTTTCGACACTCAAAACTTGATTTTGAGGGAGATCTAACCACCTACAATAAATTTACAGTTGGGGAGATGGATTTCGAAACCCAAAAATTAGATTAGAGGTGAATCCAAATTGTCACTGTTGATGAACAACTGTTGTAGACCTTAAATCTATATGAATCGAATGCTCAAATTTGGTTTTTCAAAAAGGAAAACATAAGTAGTAGAGTCGGAAATGACTTTCGAAAAATTATATATATGTTCGGAACAAAAACAAGAGGAATCAAGTATAAAATAAGGCATTTAGGTATTTTTTTTAAGATTTTCAATTTTTCAGTATTTTTCCCTATTTTTCACTTTTTTCAAAAATTTCTCCATAATTTCAAATTTTTATCCTAAAAATTCAAAATTTTCCCTTAAAATTTCGAAAATCTCTCCATAATTTTGAAAATTCCTCCTAAAGCTCAAATTTCTATCTTTTCTTGTTGAAAACATTTTGATAGAGGGCAAAAACGAACTTATCGATGAAATTTCTGCCGATAATTTAAAAATTGCTAACACTAATCTAAACTAAAGGTATTGCATAAATACCATAAAGCTTCGATATAGGGAACTTGCTAGTCAGTCAGTCAGTCCCCAACGATTTGCATTCAACATCTTGTTTCCAAGTTTGTTTGAATAAATGCTTAAACATTTGAGTACCAAATCCCAATACTCTAATTCTATGCTCTACAAATCCATTTCGATGCCAGCATGTTTTCAGATCAAATAACATAGGGGTTAAAAGTACCAATAATATAAATTCAGGTTGGAGAAACAGAGACAAATGTTGCAAGTTAGGATGTAGTCCCCCATATCAAGGGATGGTGGAAGGAATAGACTTTGATGGAACAGTAACCCAACTATACCAATGGCAATGTCTCAGCAAACAATTTGATTCCCAGCCAAATGAAGCCAAAAAACCTTCCATGTTTGCAGTGACCAAATCGGCTGGGAGTCAATACTTAAACTGGACCTGAGATACTACACAACAAACCCAAAAATGGTCCCATCCTCACATCTGAATTCCTAACCATTATCTATCCTTATTGCATGATACAGTTCATGTGATCCTTAGTTCAAATCAGTGCATATCATCCTTAGTTTCTTCTACCCTAAAGTAATTAAGAACTGTAATCAGCAAAAATTGATGGATTCATCAAAATAGAATAAATGAAAAACTAAAGTTAGAAGGGTCTAATGTACTTATGAGCAGTAAGTTGAGGTGAAGCAATTGAAATGAAATAAAACGAAAGTAATCAATAAGAAAGCCACAGGAAGCAATTAAGTCTAGTTTGAAGGAAGCTCATGAGATGAGAATTATCCAACTTGGAAGAAAAGAGGCCAACATACCAGATCATTGTTGCACCTTTCCAGGTCCAGAACCTTGATAGCAACTATCTCATTAACAGGAACACAGAGGGCCCTATACACAGTAGCACTGACGCCTTCACCAATTTCCTCATATAATTTATATTCTGTTGAACTGACTGGATATCTCTTTTCCGAAAAATGCTCCATCTTTCTTCCTTATAGCACATTATAGATGCAGTCTGCACTTCTTGAAGTTCAAGAATGCATAAATAAATGGAATAACTACCAAGCTACGAACCGACATGTAGTTTCTTCTAATTTGGCAATAGGGCACCTTCGCTCAAGAAAACAAAATAAAAGAAAAGGGAAAAAGATTCATGCAGATCGCTTAAACTTCTAGAAGATGATACCAAAAGAGATCCTCTCGTGTGAAACTATGCAATTGAATAAATAGTGTTTAGATCAGTCCCTATGCAATTGCCTCTTTGACATTCTCATTATTTATTGAAATTTCCCTTTTCAAATGGGTGTGCCCTGCACAAAAATTTCTGACTTCTAAATTTTCTTGAGAAATCTTAAGGTGTAAAAACCTAGGCAGTATTACACTCATGTAGACAGGTTCCTAAAAGGAACATCTGGATGAATAACACTAACAAAGCACTTCAAGACAGCAGTCCATAATGAAACAAGCTTATGTGAATCCCCTGGAGACATCTTATGGAAAGGCAGTGTGCCCATCAAAACCAGCGACTATATGACATTGAAGTCTTTCAAAACCCAGGAAAAGTTTATTCCATGTCAGACATCAAAGATAGCAAAGAGTAAGAATCCTGTAAAGACAGCAAATAGAAGGGGTTAAAAAGATGAAACCGGTAAGCAAAGAAGATTGTCATTGGTTATAACCATGCAATCCTAGCTCATGAAAAGGAAGAAACACAGGAAATATGTGACATTTGCCAAGAGAAAAGTAATAATAAAGGAAAAAGAATGAGGAATGATGCAAAACAACAATATTTTCAAGCATATGACATATCAGTGAACAAATATCCATCAGTTTCTTAAGTCTCATGGGAGGAGGTCAGCATGAGAGCATTTCAGTAAAGCATTAAGGAAAACTGGTAATATGGATTCCCTGGAATGTATAGATGGAAAGCATGGAAAAAGAAGGGAAATTTTCTAGAGTTGCCAAGAATACAACAGTTGTCCTATTCTACAAGGAAGTTCATAACCTCGAAACTGTAACTTCAGTGAAAGCACTTTCAATTATAAAGCCCAAAAGCGCGAAGCTTCTGCTTCCTGTTCCTTTACAGGATGTATTGTCCACATTGATAATGGCCAATATTTCTTCATAACGAACGCATATATTCTTGAAATACACACTTTTGAGTCTTCCGAAAAAACAGCAACATTCTTGCTATAACATTCAAGTATGAATTTCAATTTCAAACGCGTCTTTAGCATTGCATTTCTGATCACAGCGATTTCGAGCACAAAGCCAACGCACAGAATCCCACCCGAATTGAAACTACTGCTTCAAACAATTGAAATGACACCCAAAGGGAAAACGTTGCCATGAAAGTAGAAGGGAACCAGACTGAAATTATCCAATCAAACATTCGATACGAAAATTACTGAACTACACTTGAACCCAAAATGTGTAAACAATGGATGAAAAAGATAGAAAATTAGACTAGAGAAGGATAAAAGGAACAAGAATACGGAGAGACGGCCAAACCAAATCCATGGTTTAAGCACCTGGGCAAGCGATTCTCCGAAATCTAGGTTTTGGCAGCAGATAAGCGACAAAGCGGTCGGCTTTCTTCCCTTGAGATGGAGGTCCGGAAGGAAAGAAGTGGAATGCAGAGTAGAAAGGATGACGAGAGGCTTAAAAGAAGAGAATATTTCTATTTACGATCTTGGCCCTAGCCTCCTCCGCCATGGTTGGAAGGATCTGGAGCTGTTCCGCCTGTATTTTCGGGATTCTGTAATGGGCTTTTTGGTAAAAAAAAATTATATACGACGGAAAAGGAAAAGGGGCAAAAAGGATATCTTTCAGCGCTCCTAGGAAAGGCGATTTTAGTTTTGAGACCGGAGAAAATGCTGAGAAGGGAAGGATCTACAGAGAGGGGGAAAACAAAAAATGAAGTTGTACTCCGGCAATGTTGTGGGGCCCACTTGATACACTAGATAGATGCAGGTTTTTAAGTTGGAGGTAGGTGGACCATGAACCCTCCTATTCGGCAATAATCGACCATCCGTTAAGTGTCATATTCATGGCTCGTATAAAGTCGCAGGCAAGTTTTAGATGCCAGACACCGGCTCCTGCGCAACGCGCTCCGGTGCATGGACACCGCTGCACTCCAGAGTATCCACATTTTCAGATCGCATGGGTGCGTTATCCAAGATCTCCCCGGGAAAGAAAATTTCTATATTAAAATTGACCTATTTTTCGAATGCAGCTTATTTAGCAAATTAACATTTTGCTTATTTGTGTCTTTAAATAATTAATAAATTGTAAGACATTTGAATTTAATAAAAATAGATTATATTGAGCATTGTTTATTTAGACTCTCGGGCGCGGCTGACTATTACATTAGCAAAGGAAGCTTCTTAGTTTTTTAGATGTGCCTAAAAATGGTAGGTAAATTGTTATATACACCCGAAGCACCGTATCCCTGATAACTGAAAATGGAAGGTAAAATGGCTTGTAACCGTATACACCCGAAGCACAGCCTTGCGAAGCACGTGACTGCTATTTTAACGGTATCACGACACATGATGAAAAGGGAAAATGAAAGAAATCTTCGCAGAATAAATGTAAAAAGGGTAAATAAATTACAGCCGCAAGGAGTGCAAGCGATGGCTGCTCCAGCGCATGGAGTTTCACATAAGTTGCGTGAGAAGCATCTGCAGGAGGAAGAGCAACAGGAGGGATGGTGCTTAGGCTTGGGAGGAGCAGGAGCCAATGTGAAGAATTTGTTTACTCTGGGCTCACCAATTCCCATTGATACATATAGCTTGTACAATTTTGTTTCTTTAAGCCAACTATCATTTGTAACACTCCTTGGGTAATGTTAAGTTTTGTTGGCTTTGGATTTACCAAATCTCATTCACCTGTAAAGCTACATTGTTTTGTTAATCCTCAGTCCAAAAAATATCCCACAATAACTCAAAGTGTCGTTACAAATATTTTAAAATCTCTTTCACCACATATCTACTATAAGCTTACCACATTTACTCGCATGATGTAGCTAGAAAATAGCTCAAATACCATTTATAATACCCCTTGCTCTATCAAATACAAAGTATTATCTACTTAGTACCCATCCTGCTAACATGCATGGACTCTATGGTTTTATCTTTTTGGCCAACTCTTTAGTTGAAAAGGAGTGTCCCAATGTCTTGCAATAAATCAAATTAAAATCCCTAACCCTATGTTATACTAGTTGCAAAATAAACTTTCTTACTAACTCAATTACTGATAAAGTTAATTGCAAAATCAATATGACTTGAAACTAAGAATTCAAGTGTGAATTGTAACAAACCATTATAAAGCTGCTTTTGGAGTAGAGATTTAGTCTAATGGAATAAAATGTTGGCTCTACATGTTGACAATGTTTGATAAACCTAAAGTGATAATCCTTCATATTGACTATATTAAAGGTAATATATAAAGTATACAAATAAACTATGTATATAAGGGCGTGTATTGGCTTCAGAAAAAAATAGAGATTTTTTCCTCCTCTTTATCTATTTTATTTAAAATAATGTTTTTTTATTCTCACCTTCTCATGGCAACTTTTTTTTTCCCATATTGCCACAGCATACCTTTAAAATCTCTTATCGATTTATTTACCTTCAGCAACTGTGTGATTGTCATTATTATCATCTATGATATTCATGCTATTTCCTCTTCCTTTAACATTCTATCCTTTCCTTTTATCAAAGTACCACATACAAAAATATTAAATCGTGAAAAAATGCTAAATTAGAATGAAGTTGCCAAAGTACACTTCTCGAGTTCAAGCACAAAGAATAATTTTGTATGGGATGGATGCATGCATCACATGTGACGAGGTTTTATAAGTAAATCAAAATCCTCGAGTAGATAATATTTATTTTTAATTATTTCTCGTACCATCCCTCAGGTGACGATGGGGATATTTTTAAACCCTGACTAGACAGGCATTGCCAAGCTTCGCTGAGTAGATTAAATTCAATCTTTACACTGCGATGGGGTCAGACAAAGTTAGGAGTATCTGAATTTTATCTAGCAAGCACGATAGCGTGGCAATATGGAACTCGCGTGATCGATAAGCAAAAATGGAACCTCTGCCATTCATTTCAAGTCTTCGAAAAAAACATTAATTGAGTGCCAGCCCCGTCGAAGCGACGACTGGGCGTAGCTAGAGCATAAATCAAAAATATCATACGTATAAAGAAAAATATTAATCATCCAATTCCATCAGCTGGTTCTTCGAATCTAGAGATATATACGGCTACATGCCAGTAATGTTGAAGATCGGAAGAACGGCCTAGATTGCCTTTAAATAGCCGCATTTCTAAAAGCTAAGCTAAGGTTCCACTTAGTTTCTAACGTGCCATTTTAGACGGAAATGATGCCTCCTTGTTAAACCGATTTGAAAATTCCAAAGAAGGTAGGGACACGTCCATGTGCTATAGATATATATATATATATATATTTTAATGATATTTAATTTGAGCAGCATAGAATCAGAACTTTAAATTAATTGCAATTTCATAAACACTTGTGATTATATGCCATCTATTATAACCTTCTGTAAGCCCTTGAATTTTGGTATAATACCGTATTAATAATTCAGGTATAGTAATAAGTGAAGTTTGGTAAGTTTATAAAATTTAATGTAATTAAGTGTGAATTAAAGTGTAAATGATGAAGACTGAGTGGTA
>JAYJMB010002651.1:0-15035 GCA_036873735.1 Pouteria campechiana
AATCTACAATTTTTAAGCCCATTTGGATAATTTGACCTATTGTCGATTAAAATTAAATAGTGCATTGTTTAAAGGTATCTTTATATAGTCTTCATCAGGTCCAGTTAGTCCACAAAATTGGGATGATTATGCAAAATATTTTTATAAGTTGAGAAGAATATGCAAAATTGATGGTTATGAAATAAAAATTGCAAACTCAAAACGTTGAGGGGCAAAATGCAAAAAATCCTTTTAATATTGATGATAAGGTGAAGTGATTTTGAAACATCGGGAGGGTAAATAAGTAACCCTAAAATCAATCTCATGTATCCAGGTTGTCTAGATCAGTTACGCCACTCCACCCGCAGGATAACAGTCTGAAAGTTGTCAGTAAAACTACCAAGCCCAAAATTGAAAAACTAATCACGCGTTAAGTATAAATTTAGAAAACAACACAACTCATATCTGTCTGCCCCCACGTAACTTCCGTTTCCTTCTCATCTGTTCCTGCTTTCTCTCATCTCAAAACCAAGGCAAGTCGAAGAAGAAGAGAGAAGAAAGAATAAAGAAGAAGGAGAGGGTCCAAAATCCCACATCTCTCTATCATACAACCTCAGGCATCAAAACATCTCTCTACCATCCCATCAATCAAACCCACCACACCCACACTGCAACATGTTTCGCATAAGCAATGGTCTCATAGGCCTCCTCAACATCCTCACCACCCTCATCTCAATTCCCATAATGATATGGGCTCTCTATTCACACTTCCATTCTGACACCGATTGCCACAAGTTCATCAACATGCCCATCCTCTACTTCGGCGTGTTCCTCTTCTTCGTCTCCCTCCTAGGCCTCCTGGGCTCTTGCTGCCGCATCACCTTCTTCATGTGGATTTATCTCTTCATCATGTTTGTGTTGATTGTTGGGCTCATTGCTTTTACCATCTTTGCCTTTATTATAACGAATAAAGGTGCTGGGGAGATCGTGACAGGGACAGGTTATAAGGAGTATCGTCTTGGGGATTACTCCAATTGGTTGCAAAAGCGAGTTGGGAACCCGAAGACATGGGCGCAGATCAAGGGCTGTTTGGTCGAGGGAAGGGTTTGCGATGGCCTCGCTGGAGGGATTGCCTCTGTAAAGGCTACTGCGTTTTTTAAGGAGCATCTGACCCCGATTACGGTTCGTGTTTCGTTGTTTTGGGTTTTCTTTCTCGCGTGCATGATTGATGATTTCTCTCTCTATTGGATTGTTTTGACGAATCATGCTATGTCTGTTTATGTTAACTTGGAAGATTGAAGTGGCTGTGTTGTTTGTCTGTTGAAGGGCAGGGGATTGATTGTTCTCTTCCCACAGATGCTGTTGTTTCTGAAGACTAGTCTTCAGAGTGTGTTTGTTGAAGGCAAAAGAAAACGAAAAGTAAAATGGGAGATAATGATGTAGCAACATATATGCATGTGATGTTAACCATAAAGTAGATAATGCAAAGTACCAACTTAGAAGTTCATCTACATGGTTTTCATTAGCTTTGACAAAGAAAACACGTAATTGGATCCCCTCGGGCCTTTTTGATAATAAAGAAAAGAGATGGAGTTGTCTCCTTCCCTTTTCACTCCATTTTAGATGAAATTAATTTATTCAACAACTCTACTTTTTTCGCATTATTACTTATATTTTAATTAGTATTTATTTTTTATCCAAAAAAAACTTATCTATTCTATCTCTATCTTCTTTCTTATTACATAATTTCTTCCATTTTCTTCAATGTTTCTGATTTCCACTTTTTTCTATCCTTTTGACTTCTTTTCCAAATTTTCAAATAAACTACTAGCATCTATTGACATCATGGGCTCAAGTAAGGACAACTTTTATCTATAGTAGTCATTGATCAAGGGCCCACATAGTGATTATTTCATTAATCAAGCCATCTCTAGTATTTTTTTTATTTTTACTTTATAAATGTGGAAGCATGAGTTTCTTCAATTGTGGGTCTTAAGCATAGGAGAAAACATCGTAGAAAACTAGCTGATCCACCCACAGACTACTTACATTATAATCATTTTTGTAGTTAGAATGTTCTTTATTTTGTGGTATTACTCGATTAAAAATAAAGTTGCCTTTTGGCCTCCAATACATATCTTCTTTGGTTTATATAAACCTGAGATATATCATCTTAAGCTTACATAAACATGAGGAAGCATTTCATCCTTTTGTATTGAAGAAACAGAGAAGATAATCATTTGGCAGGAATAATCAGTCCTCAAAAAAATTTATTTTGAAATACATAATTCTGATTCCGCCATTCTATCCTAAAATTCAACCTACTTACACAACAAGTCCCAGGTTCTTTTCTTATGAACAGTTCTTGGCAACTTCTTATTTCCGTTTCTTGTTGTGCTTGCCTTGTTACCCATCTATCTAGTCATCTTCTTTTCAACCATCTTCATCCTATGGGCATGTATTTTCTCCGTTTTCCAGTGCATCAGAAAGCATACCAGCTTTCGAAATATCATCTAGTGTTCCCTTCACCAACTACATTAGGCTGAATCTTTCAAGTTTCCCTTTAGTTAAGAACCTCGGGAAAAAAAAATTCAGAACCCTCATTATGCTGCTCATTTATTGTCTTGATTGTCTGCTCTGTGAATTCCTATGTAATGTTGTTCTGGCCCTTCATAACCTAGGAATATATCACTCTTATGAGATCTCTATTACTTACTACCATTTATTCTTTGGAATGGCCAAGAAAAGCACACAAGAAGAATCTTATTATTTTGTCCAATAATTTTTAATTTAATAGATTTCAATTGATTGTATCCAGATTTTTTCATTTCTGTAGTAATGAAAATGAAAGCACCTATGGATCATGGCGTCTAATTAGAAGTCTATCATTCTGTTACATCGCAAGTGCATATTTCTTGTATGCTACTGTCTACATCAAAATGTATTTATTAGAGAATAAGACTGCATAGGTTCTGTTTATTTTCAACTGAATGCTGTAAATTACTTGGTATGGGAGAATACCAAAGGTATCCCTTTGGGTAAAAGTCACATTGCTTCCTGTTAATTTACAGCCCTAGATGGAAATAGAGCAAGAGACTGACAATGGGAGGGTCTTAATGGAAATCATAGAAATCATTTTGTGGTTTTGAATTTAATCTTCTTGTTTATTTTTCTTGCTGATCTTATCTTATTCTGTCTGATCTGTTATTTATTTCAGTCAGGTTGCTGCAAGCCGCCTACTCCCTGTGGTTTCAAATTTGTAAACGCTACATTTTGGACCATACCAAAGTCAGGAGCAGCTTCTAAAGATCCAGATTGTATTACATGGAGCAACAATCAGGCTAGCCTGTGTTTCGACTGTAACTCGTGCAAGGCAGGAATCCTGGCTAACCTGAAGAATAACTGGAGGAAAGTTGCAATAATAAATGTCAGCATCTTGATCTTCCTGGTTATAGTCTACTCAATTGGATGCTGTGCTTTCAGGAACAACAGAGCCGACAATCGATTCAAAGGCCATAGAGTTTAAACATGAACTAGTTGTTATCGTTTGACACTTGAATTTATTTGATTTACCCATCCGCATTCAATTGTTGTGTAGACTAATCATTTATTTAAGCCAATTTACACATTCAACTCGAGCCCACTTGCAGGCTTCTTTTACCTAATGTTCTTTAAGATTGAAGCATCTTCCCAATGCTGAATTCTCATGACAATATGTCTCCAAGTAGTGAATTCCAATCTGGTAGGAAGATGAATACTTTTCCAGTGTGGCCAGACAATTTAAAGTTTTTCAATGGATCTTTCTCGAAACCTGCATTTTCAGGTCCAAAATTCTACTTCAGTGGTGCCCCCATATCCTACGTATCCTGCAAACCATCATTCCGTAGGATCCTGGTTTTGCAACCATCCAAAAATATTGCCTGGAAATTCGTCAGGCTGACATTTTGTGGGTACTTAATTTCCTGATCAGACAATGTCGTTCCATGCAGAAGTGATTAGATGGTTACCTAGGTAGCTTACAAAAGGTGGAGTTTGGCCCCCAACCAATGGCCCTAAAACAATGAAAAGACGTTTGCCTGATGTTCGCCTGACGTTCGCATGCATGGCTCTTATGGTCACCAAAGGCCAATGCAGCAACCTTGCATAATGCCGTTGCCGTTGCCTCTAACAACAGAATTAGCTGCAATCAGGTGATGAATATGACAGTGTTTCTGCCCACTTGGTTAGGTTTTTCTTCACGCCCATGTCATGGCCTTTCCAAGAAAACGTCTCCAATGTCTATTTGTAAATATCAGTGAAACTTAGACACAGTAATAATTTGGATGGATTAAGCATACCAAAAGAACATACGTCCACATCGTGGGAGACTGATTTTGCGTCTGGCAGTGTCTTCAATCAACTCAAATGTCTTCAATCACAGTCAGCACTTTTAAGTGTTAAGGTGCACCAATTTCAGTGGGACTCTGCATTTGATGGGATCAACATTTTCAGTTTTCTCAAGTGGGCCTCAGGTAGGAAGCTCGGGCCCTGCATTGGCTAATTAGAGGTAACCCCTTGTGAGAAATGGAAATAGCGAAGAGATATCCTTTTTTCTAACTACTTTCTTATTTTGAGTTAATGGTGATGTCTTCCATCAAGAAGCTTAAACATGCTTGGTAGATATGACAAATTAGTATTTCGAAAGCCCCAAACTAAATTAAATGGGCTAGTTGTTAACCTGCATTTTAAAAGGCGAAATCTTGAGAAAAATGCTGCATCAAGTACTTATATTCTATTGCATGGTGAATTAGCTCAACCATCTTCCTTCATAGGTTAAGTCTAATAAAATCCTAACAGCCCATTTTTATTTTATGAATAGTACCATAAGCAATAGACAACTTTTTCAAATGACTTAGACTTTCTCTAGATAGCTCTCCTAGATATCCCTTTCAAAGATTTGACTCTAAAACAATCTGTTCCCTTCAAACGTTGGAAAAAACAGTAAAGACTGGAGAACATGCAACATTAATTCCTTATATTCTACCAGTCCAGGCAATTGTATGGAATCTCTAGAGTTGATGTCTCTGTCATACTTTTAAAAAGCCATAGTAGCAGCGGTGTGCTATGGCTAACTCCCCGGATTCAAAAGGAGGGTATGACATTGAAATCATGCTTGTCTCCAAAATCTAAGGTAACATGGGGCGCTTTCTTCTTTCTAAGTTTTCTTTGGACCATTAAGCAAGCTTCATGTGGATATTAGATCCACATGTTGTGCTTATCCACAATCCCAAGCCTTTCCTAAGAAAAGCACAAAAAATGTAAACGTTGAGCCGTAGTGAATGGTTTAATTAGATGCCAAACAGACATGAAAACTTGGAAGCTACAAACTATCTGGCAATTTACAGCTCAACCCATTGGTTGGAAATGGATCTGTTTTAAAATGGAGAGATTGAAAAAGATTTGATAGGCAGACCTTTGTCTGTCTATGTAGCTTTTGGCAACCTTCGTAAATTAACTCATAAAGGGTTCTATTTCACCTGTTTTTAATTTCCAACATACGTAAGAGGTTACTAAATCATTGAACTTTCTTGCGTGGGTAGGTTGGTATTTTTCCTTGCTGCATGTCTGATTTTGGGTGAGCCGTGAGTGGGGTTTGGTAGGATTTGAATTGGTGGTCTAGGGTGCACAGTTGTACGTAACCTACAGATGGGTATCTAGGTCCTTTCATGGAGTTTTAACAATATGATACTTTGAGAAATGTACACTTATCTTAAAATATGGTTGTATTTAATTTTTAAGCTAGTAGTGTAGATATCCGAGAGAGAGAGAGAGAGAGAGAGAGAGAGAGAGAGAGAGAGAGAGAGAGAGATGATGTAGATGGGCACACAACATTACGGGATGCAAAGCATGGAATGGATAGGTGACTCGTTGAAGAAGCTTGCATATGGTGCATCTTGCCACACCATTAGATATGCACACTCAAGCCATTTGATACAATCTGGCCATGGGAATGTCGATATAATCCATTCATTTTGTAGAAAAAAGTATATAATATTTCTCTATTGAATTTATTTACAAAAGGTTAATTGAAAATACTCAATTTAAGTAGCAAGATTTACGACTTGGGTGTGGTTCGTAAGTGGATTGCGTGCAACTACTCAGGTGTCGATGGGCTTGACGGGTCTTAACTAAGCTTGACGGGTATTCACCGAGCTTGATAATGGATCTTGATGAAATCCAAAATTGAAGTAAATTTTGACGGATCTTGAGGTAAATTTTGATGAATCTTGACAGACCTTAATGAATCATGATAAAGCTTAATAGATATTGATGGGTAGCCCATATAGCTTTAGAAAGCCTTGACAGACCTTGATGGGTAGCTCATACAGGTCCGATGTAGCCAAATGGACAGGTCTTCTTGGTCTCTAGTTTGGATGGGTATTGATGAGTTCTTAATGGGTTATTTGATTGACCATGATGGGGCTCAATAATTCTTAATAGACCTAGATGAGAGCTTGATGGACCTTGATGGGGCTTGGCGGAATACTTAATGGTGCTTGACCAAAACCTGTGATTAATATTTCAACTTATTTGACAAGCCTTGATGAGCCTTTATAAACTTTGGTGGACCTTGATGGTTTTCTTGAGCTTAATGGTTTTCCATGGACTTTGACGAAGATTTCCGGACTTTGACGGATCTTGATGACCTTAATGGACTTTGACGGACCTTAACGGGTCTTGATGGAACTTTACGGGCTCACAATTTTTATCTTTTTTGCCATTTCGGTGGTTAGTGGGTAAAACACATTATTAATTTTTTAGATGACATAAAAATACCAAAAGAATCTTCATCATCTATGTACGCAAAATTTTTAGATGCAAAAGAAATCCTGGAGATACGAAAAGTGTCAATTCATTTATATTAATTATTTATATTAAATTACAGTTGTTGATGGGGTATTATATTTCTTGCAACTTTTGGTGGTTATATTAAAAAATAATTCCATTATATCAAATTTGTTTCATTGAAATTATGTTTTCATAAGGGACGGATATCATGTCTTTTGCAAATTTGGTCATTGGAATTAAGAGAAAAATGCAAACTTTTTTCATGAAGAATCATAAAAATATCACAAAAATTATTTACATATGTCTCTACCAGATTATATGAAACTTTCCTACAAAGAAAAAAATATAATATTTAATATTAAGAACAAATTTATAAGGAATAATAAATGTAGGGAAGGTATATGTGACCTTTCCTAAATATTTTGTTGAATCTTAAAAAATGATCAATGAAAACAAAGTCATTATTACGTGTCAACAAGATAAAAATATCACAAAAATTCTCTAAATATACGCACAAAATTTCTGGATGTATGAAAGTAAAATGCATACATTTTTTATAATTCATAAAAATGTCACAAAATTTATTTACATATGTTTACCAGATTATATAAAACTTGCCTACAAAGAATAAATTATAAGGAACAAAATGATTAATGAAAAGCCGCCATTATCACATGTCAAGTGAGTCTATAAATCAAACAAAGCATTTTTACTAATAATCCTCTTCATCTTAATCAAATGATGATTAGAGCATCGTCATCATTATATGCCAAGTGAGCCCATTGGATATCATTAATAAAATATATTAAAGAAGCCATAAATGCAAGCCCATGCACATAGGTTTATGTCGCGTCCCACCTTTCGAGGTGTGACCTTAATTATTTCCCTTTAAATGCATTTGTTTCCAAGTCCAAATGATAAGAATTTAGGTTAAATGGACCTAGGGCATGAAGTTTGGGGTGTAGGAGAAGAAACAAAGTGGATATGATGAAAACTGAATGGGACGGAGCCTTAAAAAGTCAGATTTTTTTACTGCTCCAACACCTCACAGAAGTTGTGCCGCAACATGGAATTTCTGTGTCACTGTGCTACGGCATAAACGTGCTTGATGCCCAAAAATCTACCTTGCTGAAGCCATGCCGCCAAAATGGAATTTGTTTACCGCGGCATGGAATTTCTATGCCGACCCAACATTAGTAAACTGACTATAACTTTTACATACAACATCCAAATTATTGGATTTTTGAGGCATTGAAAAGATAACTTCAAGGGATATAACTTTCGTGTTAACTATTTTTTCCAAATCATCCTCTATCCATGTCAAAAATTTAAATAAATTAAACCAATTTGGTAATTTCGGTACTCTTTACCCATATGAAATAATTTTGGTGCATTGATCATAACTTTCGTATTTTATGTCCAAATCAGATGATTTTTGATGCGTTAAAAAGATATTTTCAAAATATACAACTCTAATGATATCTATATTTTCAAATTATTCCATTATCCATGTCAAAAATTGATCACAAATTATCTTTTTTTCCAAATTCAGCATTCTCTTCATTTATATCCACTGTAAACCTTGTTCTCTTTCCATTTTACTTTTTTACTATTCATACACTTTTCTCATGATTTATTCACATAATATATTATTAAAATTCCTAACAATATATCCAAAATAACTAACAATCAACTCATAAAATCATTTGTATACATTTTGCACAATTATGTTTTTTATTAACACAATTATATTTAGTGATATGCCCTTCATCTACACATGTAACATTTCATTTCAACGTCAATGTTCTTCGCCTCAATTACATCATTATATTATGTTAGAAACAATTACAATGCGTTCAAACACATAAATTTCTAAAAATTAATTTTTCACATTTGCACTTAAACAATGGCTTCAAAATTTGAAATTACTGCATTCATCGTGGTCTTAGCAACACTACACAACACGTTTTTCTTATTTTAAGGCCTCAGACATTACAGGTTAAGCCTGGGCTGTCCTTTGAGTGCAACGATGAACTAACCCTTACGCTACTTGAAGCCTTGCAACCTACCTGAGAAACCTCTCTCAAAAAAATTGAACAAGAATTGCATGACCCACCAAAGTCCTAATCTGTGGACAGCAGTAACTTTTGGACCATTGGGCATAAATTAGTCCACTTGACAAACAACCTGCTGCCACGTGGACACAGCCCTGTCCATATCCACATGCTTAGAAAGTAGCATAATTTAGCTGAAGGCGAACATGAACAGATATAAGCATATCGCCCCTTGGCCAAGTAGAACAAGGACCTGAAGAATCAAATGAATCATGCTGTCCTGCATTTATATTCAGTTGATTGCACGTCAATATCCCAACTTGAAGACAGGATTTGTAGGGATGGTTGACAGGAATGAGCAAAGCATTGGATCCATTGTAGAATGGCTTAAACAACAACAGTGGAAACCAGAAAAACAATCATGTCAGCATTAGCTCTAAACGCTAAGAACAGGTTGCTCACATGCCACTAAAAGTGCATTTGTGTTATCAAATTTATCACAATGGCTAGTCTGGTAAGGCATTTCTCAGCATTTCCATAAATGGTTTTAACATCTTTAAACACCAATATAATTGAATCGAAATTCTCACTCAGCTTTTCTATCAACGATCATATTTTGTATGTGCTAATGACCTGAATCAAAATTGCACTGGCATTTACTCTCAGCCAGAACTTGAATAGAAAAGGTGACTTTCTGAATGGTTGGTAAGAACCATGTGCTTGAATACTGACTGCTTGCAGTTCATCCAATAGCGGATTCAAAAGCAGCCTACACGTCACATGTGCATTGCTTGCAATGATATATCAGAAGAAATCGTCAAGCTTGCCAACCTTTATATTCTCCTCAGCTAGGAAGCTTACGATGGCATTTTTCCGCCAGCTCTTGAACTCCTGATTAACAAAAAGTATGCCACAATTACCATTAATAAGAAAAAACAAACCTACCAAACAGAATCTACAAGGGAAAGAATACAAAGAATGCAATCTAAAATAAGAAAAAGAGAAAAAAACAATTAAACACATTTTTAGGGATCAATGGTCCTGTACATGAATCATGTCATTTACCACTAAATTTAAGATGCATGTGCACCTGGTCACATCTTAAAGACAAATTCACTTCTTGGGTTTCAAAACTATGCCAACCAATATGCTGCTGATTATCCTCAGTAATTCAGTATACTCTATTACCAGAGAAGCAATAACCAGAATGAGAGAATAATGGTAATGATCATCATCATTTTGGTGAATCATGGTAATGACTTTGAGAGAAAACAGACAGGGCAGATAAATGGGTTTTGCCAGAGTTTTAACATAAGAAAGTTGAAATTTACACTCTTACTTATGATCCAAATGTGCAATAATTTCCCCTCCAGGAAAAGCTGATTTGGTAGTTCAAATGAAACTTTGATTGCTTTCTTCCATGTTCCCCCAATACCATTCATCTGATTTTCTGATTTCTGTTTGCTTGGATCTTCCATGGGCAAAGAATACCCAGATAGCAGGTGGCCCACCCATGCACCATCTTTCCTGGATTTATTTCAAGAGAAAATGTTTCTTAGAACATAAAAAACATGAGGTGTTTTTTTTTTTCTTAATAAAAACTCATAACTCAGGTTGATGATAAGAAGTGTGATTCAATGTCAAAGCAGGTAAGCAACAAGATAAGAAACTTGTCACAATATCAAAGCATACAGTTGAAAGGCTTGGAAAATAGTTTCATTTTGTACACAGTGGGCAAGAAGAAAAGAGACAAGGCTTCACAGAAGTTATGGAACAGGTGTGGAGCCCAAAAGATATAAATCAACAAAAGAACATCTACAAAGATAATTAACTTAGAAACTTATCATAGCTACATATTTAGTCTTGACATGTTTCACTGTCTTGAGGACAATTGAAAGAAAAGGTTTGAGAAGCAGCTTACTGAACAATGTCCATGTGTCAAGGTACATAATGGCCACCACCAATTCCAAGTAGAACTTTGTTTTTCTCGCTATTCCTGGTGGCACCCAACGGGTAATGTTTAGTACAGGGGAAAAAAGCAATTGAACTAAGCATCTGAAACATCCATAAACAATGTATTTTCACATGAACAGAAATTAGACTATTTGCATTCTCCAAATAATTTGAGTATGAAAACATGAATAGAAATATAACATGAACATAGAAATCTTCATTACAATGGTACGTACTGCAAAAAGGTATTATAATCGTCTAACATGGGAAGCCCATAGAAAAGTGCGACCCACCAAAATGAGGTCAAAGGCATATATTATCAAAAAACGAAAATTATAAATATTATTCGTGGAAATGTCTGGGCTGCATTTGGTGCAGAAATGAATTACATTACAAAGATTGACTCCGCTGGAGAGGATGACAAAAATGTTTATTAGCATCAATAATAAGTATAACCAAATTCCTTCAAGTCCAACTTTAAAGTAGTTACAACTTGGAAGTTGAATTACTCAACATGGTACCCAAGCTACTACAATTTAGCAACCAGACATTCTTACAATTTTTTATAGTGCATCCAAATACACACTTTTTCTGGTGTAACAGAGGCCATTTCTAATAGGATTTTGCTTAGGAAGTGAACAAACTTCAACCCGGGCCTGTTGAATGACAAAAACAAAAAGCATGGAACTGCTTAAAATGGCAAATAGTTTCAATGTGGCTTACAACCAATTGAGCCAATAGCCATTCTGCTCGATGAAAAGTGCCTAACATATGTTTGGAAAGACACCCAAATCATGCTTCAAACATGTCACAAAAGAAAACTAAAAAGGAAGCACCTCTCCTTTTTGAATGTCAAAGATTGTTAACAGCCATCAGCTTCCATTGTTATTGATCTCCAATCATCATTCTCCAAGGAAGCAAGAAATATTAAAATGAGAGGAAACCACCTTGTGTGTGTGTGTGTGCACATGTGTGTGTTAAATGTATCTCTACTCTAATTATCAACATATTGGGACTAAAAAGTTCTTAAAAAAGTAAAGCTTTCCAATACCAGTATGTGTAACTATCCTTAAGAACTGTTTGCACCAAAGGCGATGAGAAACCTAAAATCTTTTAATATCAAAAAGTCGTTAGCTCTATGAGAGGAAAAAATACTTCATTTACCCTCCCCATTCAAACAATATGAAAATATTTCTAAAAAAGAAGATAAACATAAATTTTTTCTTATTATTTCAATGTGTTTGAGGTTCTAAGTCATAAAAATCCCTATTTAAGATCAATGAGGCAAATCTTTTGAGCATTGGTATAGTTATCAAAATGTGGAAATTTTAGACATATTCAACTAAATATTTATCAGTCATTTAACTATTATTTAATGTTTTCCTGTAATTGCCTGTCTCCACCATCATCAATGTTATTGTCGCAAGATTACCATTGTGGTATCCATTACCACCACAATTCATGAGAAAATATGTTAACAGTGGCATTACTAGGAAAGAGAGAATCGCGAGCAAGCATAAGCCATGAACCAAAATACCCAGATCAATGGTCAAGGTGATAGAAAGAGAATTTCTAATGCCTCTAATCTACCAAATACAATTATCTCTTCATTATCTTTGATTTTAGTGTTTAACACAGAAGTATCTTCAACAATGCATTTATAAGATGAGCATAATTCAACATTTTTCCAAGAGAGGTTCTACCCTATCATGATTCCACGCATCAAACTCATTATCAAAGCCTCAAACCAAATTCCAGGCAAATACACAAAGAACATTCCACCTTTTTGCAGCAGGCACGCAAAGCCCCCAGCAAATTTGGGTGCAACGCAATAAGGCATCTAATTCAAAGTCCAAATTAGGGCAATCATAACTGAATTGGGCTGCTAGAGTGAGATTTCATTGCCTTCCATAAGCATCTGGAGAGACTTATTCTTCCTCTATTTCAAGAAAAATTAAATCTGCCAACGAAACCTTTTATCTCCTAATGTCTCTCCTTTGTTTTACAAAGTTCAAGATTTCCACCCTCCTTAAGGCAAATGACGTGACGGATTTCAATAACAACAACCTATAACTTAAAAGTTTTCATTAAGAAGAGATCTTCCTTTCCAATGTAGACTACAGAGTAAAAGTTCGGTGGTTATTTCACTTTCCTATCTTTTAAACCAAAACCCTAGTGATTGACGAATTGCAGAGGAGTGATATTTTGAAACATTGGTGGTGGAATTGGCAAAGTTGAGGTGGAAAACGAAAAGGGATGAGAGAAGATTGGTGGGAAATGACAGACCAGCGTAGCTGTTGGTAACATCGACGGTGCCTTTGAAGGAGGTGATGAGGAGAACGCCGACAACTCGCTTGCGGGTGTCTTTAGCGACTCTGTCGTAGTTGTCGACGATGCTGAGGAGGACAAATGGGTGAACGATCACCTTCTCAATCGCCCTCGCCGATATCTGCTGCGTCTTTATCACGTCCATTGCCCAAATTCCTCTCTCCGTCTCTCTCTCTCTCTCTCTCTCTCTCTCTCTCTCTCTCTCTCTCTCTCTCTCTCTCTCTCTCTCTCTCTCCACAGCGTAATTGACCGGCAAAGACATCCTTTTAAATATTCTTGCATTTCTAGTTGAGTCAGCTCACTGAGCCAAAGTGGCTCAAAGTCAGTTAACCAAATGACTCGACTTAGTGAGAAAAATCTTTCATAGGAAGATAATTTCTATCCTAGAACTTCTAGTCGATTGATCTCCGGGTAGGATGGCCTTTCTTTGTGAAGGAGACGGAATGACTTAGGATGGCCTTTCGTTTCATCCAAGTCCATCTTCCACTAGCATTGGCGTGATCGATGGGCTTGGCGTAATGGATGGGCAACGATATACCTTCTACTTGCTCTGTCCACTAGACAACTACGTTTAGTGCCTAACATTTTACTGCAATTACTCTCCTCCCATGTGAAAGAGATGGGATGATTTATTGGGGCAGTCTGTATCTTTTCCACCTCCTTGCTCGGCCTAGCCCTACATTTCTGGCTTTGTTCCTTTCTGATTCGGTGAAAGAGGAGGAATAGCTAATGGAAAGTTGGAAGCCTGAAGTTCACCGCCCTCTCGCATTGGGCCCACCAGCTGTTATGGGTTGAATGATGGATCAGGTTATCTTTTTCATTTTCTCGTTGCTCGGTCTACACGTTTAGTGCAGGCCGTAATTGACGGGCAAACTCTCTCCCCTCGACTAGTCTATCTGAGTAATGACTAAAGACTCTTGAGTGTCTCTCCTCGGTAGTTCTCGCACTGTATAAAGTTGTCTAAGGAGGTGTGGATGTTTAATTAAAAATATGTGGGCCTTTCTAAATAAGAAAACAGTTTTAATGGATTGAAATTTACTCTTATATTGATTTTAATTTTATAATCAATGTAACCTTTTGATTAAGATGATATTTAAGACCATAACTAAGTAGATGATAATAAGATTAATTGTTGGGTTAAATTTTATAAAATCATTAAGTTAAAATTCAAATATAAAAGTTATACCAAATGACTTTGGTAACATGTGCACCATCTAAATATTCTTTTTATATATATATATATATTTTTTGTAGCTAACTAATATATATATTTCACTTTCTCGTTGCTGGGTCTACACAAGTTTAAAGCCTTAAATTTCTTCCTCAGTGAAAGAGCTCCCCCAAAGTCCACAACACGTGATTGACCGGCTTCCTCTCTCTACCCATACCCCACAAGATGTAATTGCCCCGCGAAGGAAGCGGATTATCGGTAACCTCCGTTACTGAGTGACTGTGATTAATCGAATAATCACAAATGGCTGAGATTAATCTAGATATATAGTCCAGAAATCTTTATACATGAAGCCTGGGCATCACATCCGCTCTGTGCATTTTCATTGCAATGGAGCTCAGACACTCTGCTTCCCACAAAGCAACCATCCTTCCTGCTCTTGCTCTTCTTAAACTTGCAATAATCCTATGATTATACACAGAATTACATGAATCTTACTTAGTATATATGACTTAATAAAATTATTCCTATGATAATACCGAGGATTACATAAAGATTTATGTATAGAAGGCCTTAGGCCTGACACCTTCCACGTTGCTCCTCAATCTATCTATAGACACAAAACAAATAAAACTACGTAAAATAGAATGAGAATTTACCCTAAAATAGGGTATCATCATCTTTCATTTATCGAAATACTTATGATGGAGACTTGTAAATTG
>JAYJMB010002653.1:0-14488 GCA_036873735.1 Pouteria campechiana
CTTGTGGTCTGGGATGTGAACACACAATTTTTTTGATGTACACAGCAAATGTAATCAATTGAGGAAAATTAATAATAATGGAAAATCCTTTAGTATTTTCCAAAGGCAACCAATTTCGGTCACATCATTCCATTTGCATTTATTTCATCCTCATCCTTTTGGTCCCCCGATCAAACACAGTAAGAAAGATGACATTGGGATTTTGTTAAGCATGTTTGACATGTAGAATTGTAGTAATGATTCTTGTGTAAGCAGCTAAAATTGGTTATTTTTTAAATCTTTACCAATCAGTCTCCTTCTAGAGAGATGAAGAATCAAACTCTTGTTGAATTTCCTCTCTAGGCACTAAGACCCAAACTTGACAACTTGGACATTCGGGGTCAATTTTTGACACTTTCTAGAATGGGGATGCAACTCAAAAACAAGTAACCGTTCTGCGTCCGTAACCAAGTAATAATAATAAATACTTGATGGTTTCTGGTACTTTGGCTAGTTGGACCTGATTACACTTGTCTATGCACAGAAAATCAATGTATCCCATTCTAAGCATTTCTTTTCAGTTGGAAGAATTGAACAAGTTTACTGTGATTCTTACTTTTGGATTCTCCCTAAATCATAGGTGAAAGTCTTCCATAGTGAAAATGATTCAATCACTACTTGTTCCAAGGTTAATAGAGTTTCAGTTACAACCTCTTTAACCTTTTCTTGAACTAGTTACTGCATCAAAATATGTCTTGTTGTGTGGTCCTTTAGTTGCTTTGTGAGATTAAGAACCTGAGAAAACCTTCCTTGAGTTTCTTGTTTCAACTCATAGTTCTCTCATTCTAATTTGTCAATCATATCTCCTACTCCTAAAGCTGCAACAAAAGATTGTTGTAATGTTGCCTTGTCTAAGTAGTGATATCCATTGACCACCCCTGCGAAGATGAGCTCCATTAAATCTTTCGCTTGTCACCGAGAGTTTGAGAAACAAGACCGACATAGTCTACTTTGCTTGGATTGTGTATTACATATCCAATTTCGTTTCTCTCAATACTTGGATTACCATTATAAATCATCTTTAAATGTTGTAATACAATATCGACTTTTGGAGTACTTTTTGAATGAATTTCATTCTATACTTCCTTGTTCTTTGGTTTGCTCAGTTCTACCATATCTCTTAGAAGTTGGTTTTGGTTCTAAAACTTTCTCCTTCCTTTTCAAGAGTTTTTTCTAGGCACTGACTTGCATAGTGACCTAAGTCTTTGCAAATTCAGCATCTGAGTCATGGAAGATGAACTTGTTTCTGCTTGCTTGATTTCTTCTATCTTTAGCTTCTTTTATGGATAATTTTTTACTTTGTGTCTTGTTCTTTGGCATTTGTTGCTGAAGATAGAGTTCATTCTCTAATTGTTTGCAAAATCCTATAATTTCTCGAGTAAGAGAATCAACACTAATATTTTGATAACTGTGAATTAGCTCAATATCAAAATTATAGTATGCAAGTCTTTGTTGTCATCTAACCAATTTTGCCTATCTAATTTCTTTAAGTTTTAGATTTCTGAAATGTTTAACATATGATGAATCAGTTCAGACCAAAAATAATTTTTCTAACACAACAAATAGTTCATTGGCCTTATTTGATTGTATTACTGCAAATACCTCCTTCTCATGGACTAGCCAATTTTTTTTAGAACCTTTAAAGGTTCCTCCCCACTACCTGCTGATTTCTTCAGTATTGGTAAATATTTTTCTTGCCTTTAGCACACATCCCTAATATGATTCAGAGGTATCTACTTTCAAGATCAGATAATCTCCTTTTTGTGGTAATCTGAGTTTTGAGAGATTTTTCCTCTGATTTTTGATTTTCTTAACCAACTGAGTATCTTCACAACTTCATTCCCAAGGAATTTTTTTTGAAGTTTTCCTGTGAAGGACTCTGGTTAGTGCCGCAAGACCTTTGATGAAGGGTCTAGCATAATTAAGGATACCTAGAAACCTTTGCAGTCATTTCTATCCTCAATTATGTCTAGAAATTCTTTTATGGACTCTGTAATATGTAGTTAAAGTTTTTCATTATTTTTCTCAATTTCTAATCCCAAGAAATTGATTTTGGATTGCATCCATAAATATTTCCTTTCTGACAAAGTCATTCATTCTCTAAGGAATATTTCCACCACTCTTTCTAAATGGCTGACATGTTCTTTGTGTTTTTGAAAACAAGAGAACATCATTAATATATACCATGACGAATTCTTTCATTCTGATAAATGCTAAATTCATTCATTGTTGGAATATACCAGGTGCATTTTTCAATCCAAATAGCATTACTAGCCATTCATATAAACCTTGAGGACATGAAAAAGCAGTTAAATGAACATTAACCTCATGCATCTGGATTTGCCGATAGCCCGATTTTAGGTCAAATTTTGAATATACTGTAGGCCTTCTTTTTCTAATCCAATTTCTAAGCTTTTCCTAATTAGGGAGATTATATCCATCAGATTCTGTTGATTGGTTCAGTTCCTTATAATCAATTACCATCCGAGCTTTTCCTCATACCTTCTTTGTATGATTTAACACCATGAAGGCTACACTTTGGTGTTTGCTGGTACTAGGTTGGATTAGACCCAATTTTTGAAGCTCTGGTATTTGCTTCTCAAATTCCTCTATCATCTCTGAATTTTATTTTATTCCTCGGCTCCTAATGATAGTTTCTGAATTTTTTAATTTTAAAGAACCCTCAATTCTGCATTTTTCAGATAATGCTTGAGGATTTTCTTTAAAATTATCTCGACGCCTTTCTTTGATTTCCTCAATGGCTTCATTTACATAGAATGCCTTTTTCAAGGATATCTGTTCATATTTTTCCTCCTACTACATCATGGAAATAATGATTTCTGCAGTTGAACATTCTGGTTCTCTTTCTGCTTCTACCTTGGTGATAAAGGCTGAGACTTCAATAGGAATTTTGAATCCCCTATTGAAACATGACCTATCTCTTGGATAAATAGTCTATTTTCTGACTGATGCGTTAAAAAAGCATTTCCCAAGAATATCGATTTGGAAAAATTTATCTAATATTCTCATCTCCACTCCTTCTGCCATTTTGGTTACCCTTATTGAAGAATTATTTGCAATGGTAAGAAGTAACTCTAAGATTGTTTTTCACATTTCTAGAGATAGAATATTATGATTTGCACAACAAAAACTAGCTCCTGTATAAACTAGGGCTATCCTATTTTTGTTATTGATGATGACTTTAATTTTTGTAGCAATAGGTAAATCTACTAATACTTGTAGACTCTTTGCCTTTGACTGAGATTTAAATGCAATCATCATCCCTTTAGGTTCATCTTCATGTATAGAAACATCGATTTTTTGCCATCCAACTATTCTTCTTAAATCTGTAGACGTACTATCAACAGATAACTTGCTTGGCTCTCCTTGTTCCATCTTTTGATCTTCGACCTTAGTTATTTTCAAAGATCTAGGAATGCTGGTGTCTTGGATAATTAATCTATTTCCTTTTTGTTTAATTTGAGATGATTCCAGCATTTTCTAATTCCCTTCCCAATCTTTAAATACCCAATTCCTAGGCCATGTGAGCCGTTTGGGATTTACAATCGTTGGAGTCATACCTTTGACTAGGTTTCCTAATTTGAACAATTTTGTATACATTTGTTCATTCTTAACTTTTGGTCTATGCATATTATAGAATCGAACAAATGCTCTGCTCCAAACTCGTATTACCCTTCTATTTCCTGGGTAACTATGTTTGCCCCATTCATTAGTATAGATTCTCAAAATCAGGGCTTTGAGATCTACACTCAGTCTAGGCCAAACCTTAAAATGTACTGGTCCTTTGCATAGGTTTGCCCTTACTCCTCCCAATATTAACTTTTTGAATTGCCCTCTAGTACTGGCATCGACCATGGCAACTAGTATTGGGAAATCCAATTCCCCTCTTACCAAAGGAGAGATTCCTAATCGGACTAGGCCATATTATACAAAATTTTTCTTTTTTTTCAAGGATTCCTGAATTTGATTCATTTTAACTAATGAAATAAAAAACAGTCCATTATCTATGGCCTATAATTCAATGGTTGTTTCTGTTTCGAAGATATAAACTACTTCTTGGTAAGGAATCCAACTTTTATTATAAACATCAAAGATGTTTATAGAGGGCATTTTCCATTCATGGCAGTCTCTTGAAGAAAAGGCTAATTCTGTGATTGATTAATGTAATTTATGGATGCCTTCTGTCTATTAATTCTCTTGAAGAAAATGCTATTAAATAAATAGCATTTGATTCCTTACTGGTTATCATGAAAAGTCCTATGTCATGAAATTTTTGCCATATCTGACTTTCATGATCAAATTTAATTTCTATATCTGAATCTGAAGATAAATATTTCAAATACTCTGATTTTATTTCGAAGATTTCCTCATCATCTAAGTCAAACCCCTCACCCTATATTAGTTTAAATTCTAATTTTTCATGGGTGTACAACAAGGCTTTCACGGTTGGTTGCCTTATTTTTCTTTCTGAGCATATTGTTGGATTATGACCTAGTTTTCCACATAATAGCAACATTTATATTGAGATAATGGTTTACCTTTAGGATACTTGGGATCCCTTCCATACTTGTCTCTGAAGGCTTCTCTCCTTTCTTCTAAGCTCCTAAGAGGTCGAATAAATCTGTCTTCTGGCTTTGCTCTTCCCTTTCTTGGATCAATCAATGCTTGATGATATTTTTTCCATCTTTTGCCCCTTCTAGATGGTTTTCAAACAAGCTCCTCCTTGACATAAGGCTTGTTTCTTCATCGACTCCTATTTAATTGGTTCACAGTCATATCTTCCTGTTACCAAATCAAACTTATCACAACATTCTTCTGACATAATCGGTATCTTTCCTATATCCTTGGAAAGTTTTCTTTCCATGCAGTACAACCTGATACAATGTCTCACTACTTCAGCTCTAGAACCTAACCTATATGCTATATCTAGATTTGATAACATATGTTATTCTAATGTTCTTTGGGCAACAACTCCCTATTTACCTGGAAGTTTATCCCAAAATATGCTCAAGGCGCATTTGTGGTCTTTAAAGCTAAACTGATAATACCACTCTTTGAATTTATAGAAATATTCTTCGAATTGGCACATATCACAGATCCGCAATTTTATTAAGGATGCTCTTGCTTTTTTCTTTTGATATCCATTTGCATCTTCGATGGTTGTTCCAAAGAATTCACTTTTCAAGATATCTACAAAAATAGGAATTACTTCTAGATTTTGGGCATTTTCTTCAATCACCTGATTGATGGGAGATCTTCTACTCAACTCGTCCCAAAACTGTTGAGCTATTCCCTACAAACTGGCTGCCTCAAAGGAAGGTTATTCTTATCTGGTTTGCCCAAGCTTCAATGGCTGTTTCTGTATCTCTTTGATAATTTATATTTAACCCCCTATAGAGATATTGGTTCCATTTTTTCATCTCTTGGAATGAACTTATGAGGTATTTTCCAAGAATATCCCAATTTGTGAGATTCTACTTGTTGCTGCGCCAGACTTCTCATGCTTTGAAGATTATTCAGCCATTTTTCTAAAGGTTCAATTCTCATCTCTATGGGCAATCTTTTATAAGCTTGTCCTGTGATCGTTCTAGAGCCTCCTCCTAAAAACCTTAATCTTTCTTCTGGGTTTTTGATGACTCTACCCTTCTTCTGGCCTTCTACCTAAAGATTTCTTCTACTTTGTTCAGCCTCTTATTGAGTTCCTATTGAACCTTAAGTACATCATTCCTAGTCCACTTTTCTCTTTTTAGAGTTTGCTGAATATCTTTCTCAGCATTCCTAACTCTTGAGAGAAGTTCTATGGGATCTGTATAGTCTTCTTCTTGATACCCATATTTCGGGGTCCTAAAGACATCTACTTCTTTCCTTCTTGGCTGGGAAGACACTGGCCTTTCTGTCAGTTCTGTGAGAACAGATCTTTTGAGCTAGTTTCTAATGCTACTTATATTCGACGATCCTTGATTTTGATCTTTCTCATTACCTTTTCCTAGTTCAGCCATCTTGCTGACCTAAGGTTTTATTAATTTTTTTCTAGTCTTTTTTGAGACTTAAATTTGATAATCAAAGCCTTAAACTAGGATTCCTATTGTCTTCTTAGTTTTCTTCAAAGCCTTTATTGAAACTTAGGCTCTGATACCATCTGCAGGTGCCATAATGATATGGAAGTGTGTATAGTGATTTTTGAATTAAGTGTGGAAGTTTGGTGGTTTTAGTAGTTTTAATCACTATCGGATTCACTTGACATAATTGAAAAGGAGGTAGATACTGCCTTGATTGGCTTTTTACCTTGCCGTTTTAATTCTGCTAACTGAATCTGAGTTTCCAATTCTCCTTGTTCAATAAGCTCTTCTTCTTTTTCAATTTCAATTTAGAGCTTCTCTTACACTTACAATAGCATAAAAAATTACTTGACTAATCTCTTCTTCAGTGTACCTTAGCACATTAGTTGAATCAGTCAAATATCCTTCTATAGCCCTAAGTCTCTTTTATTTTGATCTTAATTTCTTCAAAATGCTACCATGCATTTTTAAGATCTATAATAGGCTTTTATAAAAGAATTTTTGATCATCCTAGCAGTGCTAAGATCCGATCTTCTATAGTCTTAATTATTTGCTTATTCCACCTTCAGGTTTCTTGGAATAAAGCAATAACTCTTATTGCTTTTATATATGTTTTTCAAAGTTTTCAGGCATACTCCTTATATTGTGGTCAATTGTTTCCAGTTCTTTCCTTAAATCTTTTAGAGTATCTCGAAGAACTACAATGTTTGGATGCATAGTATGTCAAAAAACTATGATTTCATAATGATATTTAATTTTGAAAATAGAATTGCAAAGGGATTGCATGTATATTGCATAGAATTGCATAGGTAGAGCACCGAATGAGAAACACCCTTAAGTGCTCCACCACCCATTCATCCATCCCTATTTTCCTCACGCCCAAGTCTCCATTGCAATAACTGCCCTCCCATTCACACCCCCTCTATCAATTGATTTCTTGCTTGAAAAATTCCATAAAAATGTGCAATCCATCACCATGTTATTGGAGTTCAAAATCCTTCTATTTAGATGTCATTAGGGAGAGTAAAAATCTATTTTCCTCACCTTGTTACTATTGTACGTGCAAGGGTTTGAAGATCGGAAGTGGAGTTTTCATTTTCAACGTGGAATCAACCCATGAAATTAAAGGTACGACTCTTTCACAAACAAAATTCACCAAATGTAGCTACCACTTTGGTTGCATTTGGTCTAAATTTGGTTGCATTTAGTCAAACATAGCAAAAAAATGGCTGCTAGATGGTTACATTTGGCTAAATGTAGCCATTTTGGGTTGACTGCGTTTGGTCCAAACATAGCCAAAAAATTAGCTACATGCGACTAAACACAGCCACATTGAGTCAAAGGTAGCCATTTCAAAAAATTGGCTGCATTTGACCAAACACAGTCATTTTAGGTTGGTTGTGTTTGGGGTTGGCTACATTTAGACCAATACAGCCATTTTGTCTTGACCATCCGATTGGCTGCATTGGTCCAAATGCAGCCAACCTAAAATGGCTACATTTGGTTAAAAGCAGCCAAATTTTTTGCTATATTTGGTCAAATGTAACCAAAGTTTTGGCTGGTTTGGTGTATATGTATCCAAACAATTTGTTGCATTTAGTTAGATGCAACCAACCCAAAATGGCTGTGTTTGGTCAAATGTAACTAATTTTTTTTTATTATGTTTAGTGTATACATAACCAAATTCACTCAGAAAATGCAACCATTTTGACGCTCCTTATTCTTATTCAATTGTAATTTACATGACAAACACTAGTAACAAGTTTACACAAATCATAGCTTCAATCCATTATATATAAAATAATGAGGGTCATTCACATGCTGAGGCCTCTCATGAAAAGTTTAAACAATTTATAATTGAATAAAATTCATTAAAGGTAAATCACCCACGTTAAGGCATTCATATATCTTTTACTTCCAAATGTTAAACATTCTTTGTTGCCTTGTGGCAACATAAACATTCGGATCATGAGGTGGTATAGCATAGCCATATCCATCATAAGCTTGGCCCTCGAAGTATGCTTCATTCCAATGATTACATGGATCTTCCCTTGGCTACCATTTCTAGAACAAGAAAAGTAAAGAACCATTTAGAATATTCTGCAAAAAAATTATGAAGGACTCGTTTATGTATAATAAACAATAGAAACATTAACACTAAAAGTTGCCTTAGTTCAACACCCTAGGGTACCACCACTGCAACTTCCAAGTGTTGTGGCTAGAAATTAGAAACTAATATAGTGAGAAGAATAAAATGGAGATAATTGTTTCTTGACAGGAAGTTATAGCATCCAAAATCATTGAAAATGCAATGAGAACTAATTTCCTCATGAATACAATTAAAGCTAATAATTGAGCATGAGTAGAAAAGCCTCAATTTTTAGTGATGCAATAAAAAGCGTATGTCCATATATCAATTTATTATGTGTACAAAGAGAACAAATAAGTTACCCAAAACACAAAAAGAATATAAAAATCTGAGTTCCACATTTTTTGTCTCATTTCTTTGGATATTTCATGAAGACCAATTGGCAGAAACCAATCCATAGAGAAACAAACAAAATTGTAAGATTTTGAACAACTCACAACAGAATAATTGATTTGTATGAGATTAAATACCAATTAAAAGTAGTCTCGAAAGCCTAACAACAACATTCCAAGATGCCATTACATTCTTGGAATACTATGAAATCTTAAGCATGTAATCCTCTGTGATTACAAGCACTTTATCCTCATGTTTTTATCTCGAGATGCTGATCAACCAATTGCTGAGAAAGGGTAGAAAGAAGATGGCGAATTATCAGAGGCTATTGTTGCTACCTCCTCCAATGCAAAATTGCTGACAACATTTTTTGTTCCCCTTCCTCCTTGTTCTCACAATATATGCATAGGCTCTACAATGAATGTTCCAAGCATCTCAATCCTTGTTCCTAAGCTTAAGAGCAAATTCATTGAAAGGGGAAAAAATCAGTACTTGCATCGAAAAGAAAGAAAATGTGAAATAGGTTGGCCATGATGCAATAGGGATTGACAGCTAGGGTTAGAGTAGGTTAACAGCTTAGCTATCACTAGTCATGTTGTCAGGGGTACAACTCCAATCAAGGCGTAAGCAGGGTTGTGAGCAGCAGTTGTCGGTAGGGATTCACTACAGCCACAGCTTCCAAAAATGGGTTGGGGTAAACTTTGGGTTATTGACAATAGAGAATGGAATGATTTAGGTTGGTTGCGGCAGTTAACAGGAGAGGGAAATGGGTTTTGATTCCTATCAATAGAGGAGATGGGTGGGTTTTGGTTGTCATAATTGAAATCTCACCAGTCAATAGAGGAAATATCGATCAGAGATGGACAACGATCGTCCGGAGAAGGAGAAGGGGAAGAGGAACTCTCCTCTGGAGCAGGCGAGCAGTGATGGGTTTCTAGAAGGGCCGTATGGATTTTGATTTTTGAATGTCAGGGTTCAGTTGTAGAGGCAAGTAGAGATGGGAGAGACAACGAGGAAAAAATGAGAGGGCAATTTTTTAATAATTTTGATTTTTTCCACCTTTTAACCAATGGGCGAGAGATATGGCAGGCACCTACGGTATCACCCGCCGAAGATGCATTTTAACTAATTATGTTCCATTTATCTAAAATTCTAAAGATGCATTTTAATGATATTAGCATAAGAGATATTTTAATTTGAAGTATAAAAGTGTAAAATATAAAAAAACAAAATAATGTAATATTCTATACACCCTCTTATAAAGTAAATATATGATTACGTATAACTAGGAAAGAAAAATCCATATATATTTTTCATGCTTTTTTCTAATGTAGATTAATTAAAATTTTAATTGATTATTTATTTATTTCTTATGAAAATATCCATATGCAAGTTAGCTTTGGAAATGGGAATGGAGCGTGGATAGGCGAGCGAGCATTTTTCTTTTTTTTTCTTTTTTTAATATTAGAATTTAGAATTTAGCAATTTAGAATTTCTTAATATGAATAATAGATAAAAAATTTAAAAAATAAACCTACTTTTGAACTTTAAAAAACTTTTTAATAAAATACTTATCAAAAATAAGTATAGTAATGCAAACTAGAAACAAATTTTTTAATTATAAAATTATTTTATTAACTCAACCAAGCCAATTTCTTTTATTTAAAAATTCCTATAAGAATTACTATCAAGCATTATCATTATCAAGCATTATTTACAGCTGCATTAAATAGTATTATACTAATAGTAATATATACACCTTCAAAAGTCGTATAAAACCTAAATCACAACTCAAATGTTTGTAAGTGCATTTAATGTTATATACATATAATTAATTAGGAAAAGGAAACCAATATATATTTGAAGTGCTCTTGTTTAATGCAGACTAAACAACTCTTGATATGTCTCATGTCATTGTATTGGGAAGAGTTTGGCAAGTGAAAGCTGCTAGCACCTGAAATGATACAGCAAGCGGCAGAGAAAGTCAAGCTTATAAGGAAGCATCTTGGAGCTACCCAAGATATACGAAAGAAATAAGTTGATAGGAGGTGACAAGATTTTCAATTTGTAGTTCGAGAGCATGTATTTTGAAAAGTCTCACCCAAGTTATAAATTTGGAGTAAAGGGAAAGCTAAGTCCTCATTTTATTGGGCCATTCGAGATCCTAAAATCCATTGGTGGAGTTGCATACTGGTTGGTGTAACACCTAAGGTGTTAATATTGGGTTAATTATGAATTTAATTATTGTTAAGACTATAAGGCAATTATGAGATATAGTGAAAAAGCTGAAAATGTAAATGTTGTCACTTGTGTCCAACTTTTTGGCATAAAATTTGGATAATTTAGAAAAAGTATTTAACACAATAGTTGTATATCCTAAAATTATCTTTCTAATGAATTAAGAATCACTTAATTTCAAGTTCATATGAGAAAGCTATGTCTGAAATAGTGTATTGGTCTCAAAATTAAAGCCTGTCACTTTCAATCTCCATGACTCCAAATGAAAGCTCATTTAAAAAACTTGGTCAACATAAAAGTTGTATAATTTGAAATTATATGTCTAATGATATAAGAATCACTCAATTTGGAGTTCATATAAGAAATTTATAACCAATCCACCAAAGCTGCTCCTAATAGGCAGTAGGGCAGACGGTTGTAGGAATCGAGAGGAGGCTAGAGGGAAGGAGGCTGGGGGGCAGGAGGCTACCGTAATGACAGTGGCTCAACTTTTTAAGTCTAATTCTATTCTATTTTCACCCCACGCCATTCTGTTTTCTCCTCCCTCTCACCCTAATCATGCCCTAGCCCAGTTATACTTATTTTTTTATCGTTTTAGCTAGGAAATCATCTTGCCTAGCTAGATAAATTAGTGGTCTTCCATTTGAACTTAATTTTCACCCATTTGATTAGTGAAAAAAAGAAAAATATATAAGAAAGAGCTGATTTCCTCCAAATGGAAGGAACTATATGGAGTTGGCAGCTTGATCCTTCATTTGGGGAGGATGGCTACGCTTGAAAGCGAAGGTAAGTTCTATTTCCCAACCAAATTTCAAATTTTTGATTTTTAGGGGTTCGGGAAATGGTGGATATTTGGAATGAAATTGATGTATATGCTTATAATTCATGGGGAAAATGAGTTAATGCAATGATTATCTTGATTTAGGATGAGAAATTATGAATTTTGCTAAGCTAGGGTTTTTTGTACATAGTGAAATTTGGGCATTTCCTGATTTCTGTTGAATTAATCATGGGATAAATAATTAATGACATGATTATCATATTTTAGAATATGTATGAAGTAATTTGGACTAGTAGAATTGAGTTTTGGGCTATGCTCTAAGTAAGGGATTAAAGATGATTTTGTGTATGGGCTATGTATTAGATTAAAAGCTTAATTGAGTTGTTTATATATTATTTAAATGTTAATCATATAAGATACCCGATAAATATGTCAAGTAAGAGGATTTCTATTGATAATTGTGAAGAAACCCTAGTTTGATTAGTGTTTATCACATATTTATGATCATGGCGCGAGATTGGCTATGAAAGAAATATTAATATGATGTATTTAGTACATGATTATGAATGGTTAAGTAAATAGGATTGTGGCATTATACAGGATGATCTGAGAAGGATGAAAAGACAGAGCTCACGAGGATATGGTTTGGAGCTAAAGGCCTAAGGTAAGGCCTTTGTGATTCAAACATATGAATGAGGATAGTGTTATCCCATTTTTGTTCCAAGCATGTGTGTTTTGGATGAGAGATTGTGGATATCCTATGTTGGTTGAAGGTTGAAGGTTGACATTTATTTATTTATGATTACTAAATGTCGAGGATAGAGAATATCTCTTGGATGGCAATGATATGTTCGCCAAGTATGATGAATGCATGAATATTAGGGATTTGGAAAATCCTTTAGTTGAATTAGTCTATGATATAGACATATGAGTATTTGGGATAGATTGTATCCCATGTCATTGCATTATTCTTGTGTATGGATGCCTGGATAAAAGGGATTGAGAGTATCCCGATATTGTATAGCATGTGACTGTTTAGGAACATTGAGTATCTCATGAATGACGGTTTCATATATGTATATAGTTGAGAACATTTATATGGATAAGGTTGTGCATGTCGAATTGATAAGGATGGTACATATCCCAAGTGGAGTATGTTTGTGATAATATGAATGGAGAATTGATAGGGAATAGAGTGTATTCATTGCTTATATTTAAAGTGATGATTGTATGGATAAGTAGGGATAAAGTTTATCTCATAACTCTTGTTTTAGTTAAATAATCTATGAATGTATACATGAATGGAATGGAAGCATTCCATGAGTTGTATGTGATGCCCGAATAGCACAGTTATGAGATTATGCTTGTATGGCATAGTTGGTGTGTGTGGTGTCTGCATGGCACCTAGTTCTATATGATTAGCCAGAATGGTTGAAATGTGAGGTGCCTAGAGGGCACGTATATGGTGTGATTGTACACCTGAAGGCCATAGAGTATTGTAATGAATTGAGGAGGATTTGAGCCTCCCGGATCTACCTTCATGTTGTGATAATTGTATTAATGTTTGGGATGAGAACATGTGGTTTTTGATTTATTGTTATTTTATATTTCTGCCTACATACTAAGTTGCCTGGACTCATGCCTTCTTATGTTAAATTTTTAGCTGACAGGTCAAGTGAAGACTCCCAATTGAGGATTGGGACTGGTGAATAAAGATATGAAGATATATCTAATGGTATGATAAATTGGTATTGGAATCCCTTGATATTGATATTATTGTATTTGATTAAATTGTTGAATGATTGTGATTAAGAATTCTATGTGATGTATAATGAAAAGTATAATGATGTCTGGCATGTTATAGAAAATTATTTAAAATATTATGGTAAAATGGATTTCTATTAATCCAGGGTAATGCATTGTCATCGTGATTAGGTTTCGATCTTGGGATGAGCTATGAGTATGGGTGTGTGGTTATTTTAGATATAATTGTTATCATTTAATCATAGAAATGTAAATCTTAAATTGTATTTGATATCACATATGTATATCAGGTTTAAATGCACATAATACAGGGTAGACTTTACTAGATTTTAGGCAGGATAATTTCCCTAAGAAATAAAAAAATTGTGAAATTATGGTAAGATTTCTCTTATAAAGAAGGGAAATGGTAGTGTTTCGCATTGGCCACGGGGTAGTGTGGTCAAAATGCATAGATTGAGGGTGTGAGGCATTATAGTTGGCCTTACCTCCATCATTATCTGGAATCTACAATGTATTTCACATCTCACAATTAAGAAAATATATAACAGATCCTTCTCATGTGTTACATGCAAAACGTTTTCAGTTTGAGGAGGACCTGACATATCAAGAATGGCCAGTTTAGATACTCAATATTTGTGATAGACAGTTAAGAGGGAGGAAAATAAGGTATATTTTAGTTTAATGGAGCAACCACAGTGAGAAAGAAGCCGCATGGGAACTTGAGGAAGACAATGCAGCGACTTTATCTTGACTTGTCTTTTCCCTAATGTATTGCAATTTTCGAGGATGAAAGTTTTATAAGGTGGGGAAAATGTAATAACCTGTGTAACAAAATAATAATAAAATAATATATATAATATAATAGTAGTGTCGGTAGCATAATTAGCTTGGGTTTGTCCATAGCATGGCTTAATTTTAACGAGCATAAGGTGCGCAGCTTAGTTGTATTCATGCTTTTCAATGATGCATTAATGGGATATAGGGTGGATGGTAAGCATATTTTAATGTATGATTATTGTATGCCATTATAAGCTTTGGTGAGAGCATAAGCATGCCAGAGAAGAGAAGGAGAGAAAGAGGAGGGGGGGGGGGGGGGGGGGGGGG